>VYXD01006830.1:5473078-5531909 GCA_013397195.1 Hylia prasina
GTTCGACCGGCTGTCCGTCACCTGACTGGGAGACGATGTGCCGGTTGGCAGCAGTTCCCAAGAAAGGGGAAAGGGCTTTATTCGGGGTTGTCCCCATAATGCCCGACCAGCTTTGGGGAACGGCAGTTCCTCCAGCCTCGCTGCGAAACACTGCTCTGAAGACACTAAAATATGTTTGATCTAGATTTCAGAAGATATTCTGAGTTAGCAGTTTTTGCTTGTGGTACCGGGGGCAAGTCTATGCTCTGCCGCATCAGGCGCTGTGTCGGTCACCCGCGAGCGGTGAGGTCCTTCCACGGCCCCCGGCGGCGCTGGCAGGGGCTCCGGCAGCAAGATGGCGGCGGCGGCCGAGCTTGGGGCGCTGGGGCGGCGCTGGCTCTGCTGGCTCCTGGGGCTGCAGGCGGTGAGAGCGGGATCCGGCGCTCGGGGCTGAGCGCGGCGGCAGTTCCTGAGAGAAAGAGCGGTTGTGAGGGCGGGGGAGGCGGAGTAAGACGTGTCCTAGTGCGGGAGGCGGGGGCGCCTCCTCCCGCTCCTGCGGCCGTGGCGCCTCTTTTCCATGTTGGAGACTGATCTCTGCTTCTGCCTTCTTCGTCAAACAGTTTGTATTGGTGCTGCCTTTTTTGTTTGTTTGTTTGTTTTTAATATAGTAAAGTAGTTGGTGTGAAAACAAAGCAACAGTGTAACGTGTATTTGGAGCCGAAGCTTTGGAGGAGAAAATGCTGATGAAATGAAGCGCCTCACTTGCTAAGTGTCTGAAATTATCTTGTTCTGATGGGAGTTTACTTTCTGAAGTATGAGGGATTTTTTCCAGTCCCAGTCAGAGACATTTATTATGATTAGTGCATTTATTGTTTCAGGAAATATGATAGTTAAGATACTCAAAACTGAGTAAAAATATTAGGGAGAGAGACTTCTATTTATTTTTTTCCTGTGCCTCTCTGTAGTTTTATTCTCAAGGTGCTTTGAGCTTGCTATGTAACCCAAACCGCTTGAGTGAAGAATTATCATGCAATGGAGCCTTTACTTGCCTTCATACACAGATAGTGTTTTGGTTGGTTCTTGCTCACACACGTGCAACCCCCCCCAAAAAAAATCCTCAAGAGAGTATTGGCCTTACGTTCAGGGATTGTTTAGGGATCTGCTGGGCAAAGGCGTGAGGAGAGACTGCTGGAAGCAAAGTGACAATGCCAGTGGCCCTGTTACTGCTCCAAGGGGAACAGATTCAAAAGGGACAGTAAAGCATCAAAAGGGTTGATGGCAAGCCGCAAGGTGCAAGAACATTGTTTTAGTTACTACCAACGTTAATAAGTGAGCACTAATTAAAATGTAGCTTGGGCAGTGTTTGGACTGCTCCTTAGGGGCTTTTTATACTCCTGTGTTGTTGTATTTCTTATTGTCAGTATCACTCAGAAAAGATAAACACTTGAAAAAGATACCGAATACTTTGAAAACTAAATACCTTAGTAAAAATCCTAAAAATAGGAACATTTTTTTCCAGTAGAACAGGGTTCCATTTTTGCTTGCCTGTTGGCATATAGTGTCTTGTAGGAAGAAGAAAAATAGCTTTCTGCCTGATACAATAGTGATTTCAGAATAGCTTTTTTGTGTATTATACTTCTTTGTTCATGCTTTAACTCTTATTTTTTAGCAGATAACAGAGAAATAGAATAATGAGGCACTTAATATTGTTGTATAATATATATTTTTACTAGTTCTCAATCCGTAATATTTTCTGTCACATAAGTGACATATCTTTCCTTCAGCTATGGGTTGGCCACTTCAGCAGAGGAAATGGGTTTGGTCTCTACCTTACTTGGCTGCGCTGCATGGATTAGATGGCATGTGAATGTGAGAAGTCTGTTTTGCTGAATGAGAAACTTAGATTTTGTTCTGTACTTTTCTGTTTGGCCCAGCATAATTCTTCTGAGTCTTGGCTGTTGTCATCCATTTGAGTTTGCTGGTGCCCTGTCACTCCCCTCTGAACACAGTGGTGCTGTTTGTTTTGTTGGTGCTTTGCATGTAGTAGGTTTTGAGTGGGGTCTTTTACCCGGGCTGAAAAGCATCTGGGAAAGCTGCCTTCTATCTCTCCATTCTTAATTCCCTCTCTCATTTTTTGCCCTCCAAAGCAAGCAGCTGGAAGGGAAGGTTTTAAGCCAAGGGGTGAGAAATCCATGTTAGCAATAGGAAAGCAGTAGAGGTATTAGAAGTGTATCTCAATTAATTTAGGCAGGTCTGATACTTTGATGTATGTATTATGAGTGTGTGGAATTCTCTGTTAGTTTAAGACCCTTCTTCTCAATAAGGTGGTGTTTTGAGCCCTTGGGCTGACCATTTAGGCATTACTATAAAACAGTCACAAGAGACTTACTCCTTCTTTCTAATCTATAAAGCATTTAAAGTCCTGTTTAAAAAAATAAATACTAAAGTGTAACGTATTTATTGACTTTCAGGTAAGTGTTTATGGAGCACAGTTGTCATCAGAAGCTTGCAGAGAGCTGGGCTTCTCCAGTAACTTGCTGTGCAGTTCTTGCAACCTTCTTGGGCAGTTCAATCTGAATCAGTTGGATCCATTCTGCAGGGAGTGCTGCCAAGAAGAAGCTCAGCTGGAAACTAGAAAGGTGGGTTTTGGACCAAATTCCTTGTGAAATAATTTAATGTGTCACGTTTATGAAACTTTCCATTTAAAAAAATATATGAGAATCTGGATTATCATTTCAAGAGGAAAATGCAGCATTTATTCATAGTCCAACATACATCTGCAGGGTCTAGATTTGCAGACTTGCCATAGTGCAGTAAAATAATGTCCCTGTACCAACAGGGGAATCTTTGGTTCTTTGGCAGCCCTTCTCTGGTGTGATATGACCATATTTGAGGAATATATCCAGCTTCTTTTAAAAGGAATATACATGGGATTGGAAGGGGGCAGAAGAAGAGGATGAGGAGAGTGGTGCTTGATGACAGCTCCTGCTTGGTCATTGACCTGTGGTGTAATGGCCAGGATAGCTTAGTTCAGTCCTGGGCAACAAAAGGCTGGTGCAGCCTCCAGATCAGTTCCTGGAGTGGCACAAACCTGATGGAAGCAGGACTGCTCAGTTCCATCCTGCAGCAGTGAGAACAGGTGGATATTTTGGGAATGATCCCTCTCAGAGCTCATGCTGTGTTTCAGTCAGTTTAAGGCAAAACCTTTCCTTTATCTCTAGTAAATAAATATCTCTGTCCCTTAAGGTATGTTACCAGTGAAGAATTTTTAGAGTTCTTGAAAAGAATATGTTTTCTAATATGTGGTAATTTAAGAGAATATAGTGTTCTAGAATATAGTGAAGACAAATCAATCATCAAGAAAGTGGAGGTTTCAAGGATGAGAGGTGCTGAAATTATTTTTAGTGGCTAGGAGATAGTAAAGTAACTGACATAATGAAATTAATGAGGAAATCTAGCAGATTTTTCCTGTCAATTAAATTCAGCGTAATATTTAAAAAAGAAAGTCTGTCTTTAATTTTTAATAAAACCACTGATTACAGTGTTAGATACAATATATTAAGTATCAAGAAGCATATGTTTGAGATTGGCAGATAATAATTAGTAGTTTCCTAATATTGACAGACTTCAAGTTGTAAATTTGATGCATCAAGAAAGTAATATTTCAATAGAATCCTTATGGGACTTGACTTATGTAATATTTTTTCTTTGCTAGATACATGAACCTTACAAAGGAAAGTTGTCCTGGGGAAAGCTCCAGTTGTTTTACATGTGTGTACATATCTCTATAAATATGTACATATCTATACATATGCATACACAAAACCTGAAGTTTCAGAATAAAGTCTAAGGAAATGTGCTAACAGGGAGTGGCAGAACAGAAAGGGTCTCCAGCCTGCTCAGTAAGAGTTGTGCTGGCAGCAGCACCAAGGCTTCCTGTCCTTGTGTAAGGAGAGGGTGCTTTAATTTGCTCAGGTAATATTCTTAGAGCTTTGCCTCTGTGCATAAGATGTAGCACAAGAACTTATGGAGCAGGACCATTTCTGTTGTCATTTGATGGGAAAATAAGCTAGAGGAGCTATGGTGCCTTTCTGTCAATGTAACTTCTGAGAAAAATATCTTAACAATTTATCTATAACTTACTTAAGGATGTAACTTAGTTTGTACTATAAACATCGCATTAATAGAAGTTGGATCAAATAACAAAAATTAAATTAATAGATACACTGAATTTTCTGAATCAGACCTAGATTTCATTGTGTGGATAATTAAACTTTCTGTGTAAGGATACGCAAATGCCATTTTGTGGTCAGGACTTCACATTGTATATACTATCAATCTGATTTTTTTTGTTTGTTTTATTTTATACTTATTACTCATGATCAATGTAGTGAAATAAACAGCGCAGAGCTGGATGGGGTCTCAAGGTTGTTTGACAAATTCCTTCATACTGGACCAGATTTCCTTGAATATTCACAGGAAGCAAGAAATTGTATGTTATAAGTTGTTGGGTTTTTTAATCTACTTGTATTGTTTTACCCAGCTTCATTTTCTGCTTGGGCTTCGTGGTAAATGTGAACAATGTAGATTTTGATTATTACTTTATCTTTTCTTATTTCTCTGACATTCCGAAGAAATGTAATACAAATGTTATTTGAGAGTTGGAGCTAATATGGTAAGCATCAGCTTGAATTATAGGAATGATTATGATAGTATTTTCATACATTTTCACATCTGAATTTGAATGCAGGCTTTCCATATTGTGTGCATGAATAGAAATATTGGATTGTTCTAACATTATGAGTGTATGGTTTATTATAGCATCATTTCTCATTTTCTTATGAATGCAGTTTCAGAAAGCAGAAATTTTTTATACTGTTACTACTGCTTAGAAATGTATATTTCAGATTTTGTGATTGTTTGGAGGTTTCACTTTCTTTTTAAACTCATTCTCAATAACTGCTCTTCAAGACTAGCCAGTGGAAAATTAGTGTTTGGAGACTGTTAATGTTATCTTAACAGATTGTATTCAGAATCGTCACACTTTGAATTGACTTGTGTTTTTACATAGTGCTGGATGTAACATGTGTCTGTGATTGAGCTTGAGATTTTGCTATGACATAAAAATTAACAATATAATTTTTAGTCACTTCTTGTTAAACAAGAATTTTCACGCTAGGTATGCTGACTATGAAAACTGAATGCTGCCTTTTGCTATAGTTTTTCCTTTTCCCTGTTTTCTTTCCCTGTTACCACAGAAATCTTTGTAATGAAAACTTGATAGTAAAAAGTGACCGAATGTTGAAAGTTCGTAAAGGCTTTTTTTCCCTACCTTCTTGCTTGTAGAATTATTCATCTTACTCTGAAAACCTGCATCTCAGTGTAAGATGTTTGACTTTCTGATTAGGAGCCTGGCATGTTTTTGAGCTCCAGAGCAGTGGTGCTCTGGGTTTTGCTAAAGCTGTGAGTCCCTGCTTGAACATCCTCCAAACACAGAACCCCCTTTCTCTGAACCATGATCCCCGTACGTGACATCGCGCACTCGTTACCTGAGCAGGTGTTGCTTCCCGTGAGGGGACACAGCATGCTGGTTGTCTGTGTTACAAACAGACTTGCAAACTGTTGGAGATCCAGGACATGCTTCAGGATTTTAATTTTATTCTCTTTGCAGTTATGTGGCAAATACTAGATATAGGGAAAGCAAGAGTTAGTTTATTGTGTGACTTCTGCCTGAGTTCTAAATGAGAATTTAAAATTAAAGGTAATAGCACATCTGTCTGAGAATTTTTACATAATTGCTGCTTTTCACAAATGGTCTATGAAATATCCTCAGGCATAAAAATATTTCATGCTGCATAGTATCAGTGCAACCTCAAATGAGATGTTTACAGATTTGAACCGTTTCATAGCCTTGAATGAAGTGTATTTATTAATCTTCCTCTTGTTATTGGTCCAATAGTTTGTGAATTGACATTGTGGAAAATTAGCTGTGAGATATCCTTCTTACACAAAATTTGTCTTGCTCTGAACTTCTGCTGACACCTGTCCAGTGAAATATTTTAATTACTTCATAATTAGACTGTGGGTAAAATGAAAAAATGTTTTGGTTATTTTCTCCTCCTCTAGGGATTTTGTATGCAGTCTCACACTAATTCAGAAGCCAGCCTAAACAGTATTGCTTTAGACAGCTGCAAGTTTTAAGCCTCAGTCTGTCAGATGCAGAATACTGCTGGTGTGTAAAACATAGAAGGATGAAATGGAGGTGAAGCTAACTGTGCGTGAAATTGTAGTAGCAGGAGAGATTGTCCATATTTTGCAGTAGCTGAAAATAGCTGCACTCCATCTGCAGCTTCACTTAGGCTTGTGTGATCATTTCAGACATAGCTATAAGCATATTCCATTAATTGTATATTGTAATCTTGGATTTATCTCTACAATATATGCGTGTCAAAATCCAAATTGATTTTAAAAATCAACTCTGTGATAAAATTTGCAATACATTAAATTTCACAGTTGCACTGTGCAGGATTGCTACAGCCCATAAAAGTTATCAATATATCTAAGTGGAGCTTTGAAAAATATATTTTGCTCAATAATATGTGTTGAACTTTAGCATTTTAAATTTCTACTGTCATCTATTTGTCGTATTGTAATGTTAAAGTGCTTGGTGACTTAGAAAATATGGCACCAGATGTAATGACTAGGTGCTTCTCCTGTTAAAGAAAACCAAGAAAACAAATTGAAAGCTTTCTTAAAACTCCACCCTTTTACACATGTAGAATTTTTAAATGTGCTCTTCTGAATTACAAGGAGGAATAAGGTGACATTCTTAATCAGACTTACTTTTTAAAACTCAAAAAATAGTTTACAAAACTCACAATAATTGCTGGAAGTAGAATAACTTGAAGTGCTTTTAATGCTTGAGGCTACTCCTGTGTGACCCAGTTTACATTCATTTTTGAGGTTTGTTTTTTTTCTTTTCTTTACACTAATTAAAGTGCTACACTCAAATTGCTGTTGACTGCTTTCTTGTTCTGCCAGAGGCTTTTAAACATGAATAGTTCCACTCTCATTGGAACTTCTGGTTTTCAACTCAATGGTTAAAAACAGAGACCTACTTAGAATTCATTGACATCTCAGAGATGTGAAGTAAGTGTAAGTTATATCAATGCTTACAGAAATTAGAGTTTTAGTTTACTTCTTCTTGCTGTTTCTCAAAACCCAAATCTTTTTCTGTCTTTTGATGTGTCCTGTAAAGTCTCTTGGATATTTTGTAAAAAATCAAATTGTGTTTTTACCTGTGTGTTCCTTATTTCTAACATGTTACACAAAAATGGTTCAAAATTCATTGGTTTTCTAGCAAGTGACACTTCAAAAATAGTGTGATCCAATGGCAGCATATTTTATTTAACATTCAAGCAAGTAATCAGAACTTTGTAATTGACTAACTAACATGTCATATGATCTCTTTCCAAAGTTTGCTTTTAACTGGAATGATACAGGAATGATTTTATGGGCTACATTGATAGGGAAGTTGGGGGGATTGAGGTGATACTGAGAAGGTCTCTTACCAGTAGTGTTGCTTCAAAATGTTATTCACAACCATTCCTTGTACTAAAAGTGTGCTGCAATGGATGTCCTTCTACCATGTACACTCTTGCTCTTCCCTCTGTACATGATGTTATTGGCAATGAAGATTAGTGTTGACAAGAGGTAATCCTAGATAAGGTGCAGCTAACTAGTCAATGGCTAAGACAGAAATTTACTACCTTTTGTTTGGCTCAGATTCACCAAGTGTTCATCTCTGCCAGATAAACTAAATAAAATACATTATCTGTCTGTAACAGGATAAGCCTTACCCGTGGAAGAGCTCCATCTGATCTTATCAGTGAAAAACAAAAAAAGGTTAGGAAAGCTATAAATGTGAATTTGCTAAATGTGAATTTCTGTTGTTGATGTACATCTGTGCTGGTCAATGGAATAGCTTTAGCTAATTAAGGCTCACCATCTAGATAAAGTACTGGCATTTGACTCTACATTTGGTAAAGAAAATTCAAAAAGTAAAAATTCTCAAAATTTAAGAAATGTGCAAGGTCAAGTAAGTATCTCATGAGATCTGTTCTCACTGTTTTCTTTGCAACTCCGAGATGCTTTATTTAACAAAAGCACAGTCTGGAGAATGAAAGAGATGTTCTGGGATTCCGTTTTAGAGGTGAGTAGGTGCTTAGATAGAATCAGATGGTGTAGTCCAGAACTGAAACTTGACCTGTTAACTGCCTGTCTGTACTTTTTCACTTGCATAATTCTGACTAGGTCCAAGTGAGAGCCTGTACATAGGAGCCCTTTTTCTGTCATCCTCTTCTATTGCACTCTGCTCTCCATCCCCACTCAAACTGGGTATTCACACCACCTAATCCAAACGACAGCTCCAGAGGTCTAAAATTGGTGGTTGCTCAGCTTCTCCATTTTCTCTCTCACCCTTGTGCCAGATCTCTTGCCCAGATGAACTAACACCAAACATTGCAAAGACCAAAGTTAATAAAAATAGGTTGCCAGGAGCAGAAGCTGGTTTGAGACTTTTCAGTGGTTATTGGACTTAAACAGCACAAATGTTTATAGAATCCTGCAAGGAGGGTATTATTTAACACCAAAAGTAGTGTTGAAGAATGTAATAATAATGCACAACTGTATTTTGTATGTACAGAATAAAAAGTCTCCTTTGGGTCTCCTACTCAAAGCAGACCTAAAAGTTCTGAGGATCTCCAAGAATGCAGATTATACGCTCTTCCTTAGGAAATTATTTCAGTGCTTAAACACTGCCATTGTGACTTTTTTCACCCTTATACTCCGTTGGAATTTCCTTCCCCACAAATAAATGAGAGCTTAGATTCTGCTCAGCTTTGTTCAGAGCAATTTGCCTGTAATACATACCACTAATCACAGGAGTAGCACTGATTCACATAACTGGGTTTTGACTGTTAGACTCTGTTTCCACACTCTTATTTAGAGTTAGGCATCTCCCTTCACAGGATAATGAGCTGTCAGTGGTAGAAGTTGCTTTGTTGCTAAATTTACTGATGACATCAGTTCAGAATGATGTGTGTCTGTGGCAATGATTTTCTTGGCTTTCTGTATTATAGAGCAGTAATTCATAATGTTCCTGGCAGTGAGGCTTTCTGACTGCTCCGTGTTAACCCACAGATTCTTACTCATGTTCTGCCTCCAGGAAAAGGAAAGACAAGAGTGATTTTGAAAACCTTGAGCTGTCCATATAAATGCATTCTGTCCCACAGAAAAATATTTTATCGTTTGTATCTCACTGTATATTATTTTAAAGTTTTGTAGTTTAGAAGACTAGTTTTCTAGTAAAAGTCACAAATGAACTGCTGGATAGAAGAGTTTAGAAAAAAATGCAAAAGGAATTTGCAACAAAATGTCTTTTGGTTGTAAATTTCTCAGAAGAACAAATATTAATTAACTTGTTTTGCTTTCTGGGTATATGGGTGGAACACAGTAAAAATTAAGTTGCATGCTTTCATAAAAGAGATAATTTACCCTATTTTTCAACAGTACCATTTTGCATATACCAAGGAACTTTGGCCATTAAGAATGATAACATCCATATTTTTCCTGAAATTTTTTGAAGTTGATAGGAGATGAGGAGCTGTCTTCTGCAGACCTGTTCATGTCATAATATGAAATTAAAATTGCAGTGGATTTCATAAAAACACTCTTTACATTGGAAAGAGAGTTGTTACCAAATATTTAGTGGAAGATAATCTTGTGCCTGAGGCAAGTGAAAATTCTAGAGGTTTAGCTGTAGTCATAAGTTTGCTTTTCTGCTTGTCCTCAGAACTATATTTTTGAAACTGTTTAATAGTAGGAGAGGACAGTACACACATATTGGAGGGAATCCAGGTCCTGTAAAGCATCTTGTGCCCCTTTTGTGGCTCTGCCTTAACAGCCTGTTTCATTTCAGGTGTTAAGACATGCTGATACTGTCAGCTGATTACAAACAGCTGTATAAATCCAGCCTGAATGACACTTTGTAACCTGTGTCATGTGGGGTCACTGAGTACATAGACGAAAGCCACGTGCAAAGCGTAGCTGTCACAGAAGTAAAACTAGGTATAACTTGCTGTTTGTCACCTTTGATCTAACATGCTTTTATTATGATCAAGGAACAGTCTCTGTTCAATACTACTTTTTGCAGTTCAGTTTGATCTGAATTCCTGTTTGGTTGTAAACATTAATGGTTGAGTAGCAGGAATGTTACTTTTCTTCTGGAGTCTTCACCATGAGTAACTGTGGTAACAATGCCACATCAATGTATAAATGAAGCACTCCTGGAACTATGTCTTGCAGAAATTGCTTCAATTCTCTTCCTAGTAGCAGGTGAAATGTTTTCTTTCATGTAAGTTAAAGTTCCTTATTTTTACAATGCATATTTTTAACTAGCACAATTCTTATGCAGAAAGGTGTTATTCTGCTATAATTAGCACTCTCCTTCATAACTAAAGCAGACACAACCAGTAATGTGGTTTGTCTCTTTTCACTTGTGAAAAGCCATCCTGATTGTGATAGCATGAACCGTTACAAGAGTTTCAGATGCTTTAAAAAAACTTTTAAATAAAACTGAACTCAAGTTCATGCTTTGGAAAAGATAAAGGAAAAGTTCAGATATTATCACAGTAAC
The DNA here is from genome assembly GCA_013397195.1 of Hylia prasina. NCBI lineage: Eukaryota > Metazoa > Chordata > Aves > Passeriformes > Sylviidae > Hylia > Hylia prasina. Next base: position 5,483,754 of record VYXD01006830.1, read on the forward strand.
CTTAGAAAACATGCTATTAGAATGTTGTAAAAAAAGCTAAGTTCTTTTTGTAGATGCAGACATGAATCAGCACTTGTTTTGGTTGTTAACATGGACACCAGTAATAGTTTAGAAAGTCTTTATTTCATTGCTTCTACTACTAAACCCACTTTCATGAGCACTAAAACAAGTGATGCATTACTTTAAAATGAACTGACTCATGAGTTAAGCATTGTGTAATGAACTGACTCGAGATGTTTGTGCCTCCATGCTGAGTGATACATGTCATTCTTATTAATACTTGAACACAGTGACTGCCTTCACAAGGAAATCTGGAGAACATCTGCTCTAGACACAATGAGATGGTAGATATTAACAGCTAGGCTTTTGTGGTGGACTAAGTGATGCAAATAAACCTTTTTCTTTTTGCAAAAGACACCTTTGTTTAGAGTTATAAATGAAGCCAGTTGATTCTTCTTTTTTTCTGGTCTAGCCATCGTGAAAGCAGCTGTTCATCCCAGCATGAATCTAAACCTTTTTGTACCAGAACAGTTGGGTTTCAGTTATGGCAGAATTACAAGCTCAAAATTTAGACATTAATGATTGAGCTGTTTTCTTTGTTAAATTTCTATCAGATATTGGCCAGGAGTTACAAACTGGGAGTACCATGTAGTCACAAAATGTCTTACATATTTTAGATTCCTACAGTGATCTTGTTCCATAAAAATTCTTGTTTGGACGGAAAAAGACTAAGAATAATTTGCGGTAATAGGAATTCAAAAATGTTCATTTTACTGTTGTCCTAAATTTGAGTGTGCTTAGCTCATGATAGACTTGCATAAAACAGTTAATTAACTAGATCGAAGGCTATTTATTCCTTTGTCTACTTCAGACTGACTTGATAGAAAAGTGCACATAACTTTCAGTATCAGAGAAATCAGTATAAATGTTCAGTGGATTAGAGAGTGTGCAAAGGAATGTCTAAATCTAGGATTGCTGATAGAACTGAATATTTTTTTTTAAACAACAAAGAGACAAGATAATTGAAGTTTATGAACCCCTGTGCCATGTTTCCTCCATCTTTGTAATTATTTCATGTTTTAATTCCAGAGGAGCTTAAATTATGCAAGCTAGTATCTGAGCTGTTTATCACTGCCTTTTTTTAAATTAGAACCTTGATTTGGGTGCTGAAAAAGCTTTTAAAAAGTCTGGTATTTATGATCTCTTGAGTATTGTTTCATAGTATTTCTGGGTTTTAATAGTCAAATCTTAGGTTTTTTATCTTAAATACAATGTTTAGTTGAAAATGTGTCTGTAGTTAGGCAAATTTCTGAACTGCTGTTCTGAACAGATAATGCAGTGTAACATTCTCTTTTCAGTTTCCCATGGAAGTAATGATTATTGATTAGTTCATGCCAAGAGAGAAGTTGTAATTTCCCTGCAAATTATTAGAATATTTCTTATGTTCTAATTCATAGTATTTAAGCAAGTACTAAGCTGGCCCTGAATCAGAATTTGAATATTGAGAAAATGAACGTGTGTTTCTGGCTGTCCATAATGTCTCCATACAATAGGTGATGGAATGTTAATAAAATTGTCCTTGAGATTTCTGTCGTATCGTGTCTGGTTTGCCTTTTCAGATTGGTTCATGATGGTTAGTTTTAATTACTTGTGTTCACAGTTCATATTTTAAGTGAAATGCAAACTTATTTAATTTCAGTATACTCAGACTTGCACATTTGTTATGAAAACACTGTCTTAAAGAACAGAAAAGCAGAGGTTTTAATTATCAATGAAAGGTAATAAATTAAATTAAAAATTTTTAAATCAAGCTCACTCTGCTGATCTATAAACAGTGGGGTTTAAGGCTTAGAAGGATGTAATTTGGTATACAGTATTAAATATATAGTATACATACTATGTGTAATATTAAAATGCCTAACTTTGGAGTGTGAAGTTGTATTTTAGTAGCTGGAAAATCTGTTGTTAATTTTATTAAGATCCACCAAATTATAGAAACATTTGCATGTTGCAAAAAGAATCACAAAATAGTCTAAAAATACGACAGCATGCAAGATAATTAGGTGAATGGTTTTTAAATTTAGATATTATATAAAACTTAACTTATATTTTAAGAAGACTGAATCTGAGTATCTTGCATAGCTGACAGAAGTGGTTGGTGAGTATAAAAGTTAGCCCAGCCTATACATATTAAACTTCACCAAAGCCCTGTTAATGTGATTGTCGTTTTTCTGTAAACACAATGAACTAAAATCAACCAATAGCCCAAATGGGAATTTTAAAGTCAATGCCTTATCTTTATTATAAGTGTTTCTCTATCCAAGTTAGTTTTAAAGTGGAAACTAAAATTTCATTTAACAAGATTTTGTTAGTATCTTTGGGAAGGAAGAAATGGTTTTCCTATTACTAACCCATAATTCCCATTGTAATGTGTCCAATTGCATTTTTTTAATGAAACTTTGCTTACATCAACAGTATATCTCAAATTATCTTTTTTTTATTATTTTTACATTTTTAGTATAATGAATGAAAATTATCATGTATCTTGAGTGAATGGTCAGTTGTTGCATAATCAGAGACAAGTCTGGAACTGTGATTCTGTCTAGGATCTTACTTGTAATTAGCATCAACAGAGCAGCATATTGTCTCCACGGAGCAAAACAGTTCAGCAGATAACACACTATAAATAAACTAGTGATTTAGATTACTTTTGTCATTAACAGCTTCTGTTTATTATTGCAGCTTTATGCAGGAGCTGTCCTAGAAGTATGTGGATGAAAATTGGGAAGGTTCCCTCAAGTCCAGGGTAAGTAAAGCCACTAGTATTCCTCCAAATATGAAACACTGCCACAGCTGAGTGACAAAAGGTACTTTTAAGTACATTACAAGTAGTCAGAAATTCAGTAGATTATATCAGTAAAGTTGCATTGACCTGAGACTCATAGAACCGGTCTCCAGTAATTGATAGATGAAATTATATTGTGCATTTATGGAACGATTTTATTTTCACAGATCCTGCTGTATAATTGCTTTATCAGTGGATAATGACAGTCAACTAACAGGAATGGAATAGAGTAGTGTAAAAGGAAAATCAGTACCATCAGTGTCTGGTGGGAGGAAGCTGCAGGAAACGAATCTGTGAGAAATTTCAAGCTGGACTTTTCTTATAAATAGGAAGAACTTAGGTGATAGCAGTACTGTGGTTTTTGGGGTTTTTTTTTCCTGTAATGAGGACCCTAGTACCATGCTCCCTAATAGTGTATTTTGGACATAATTGGACATAAGTACTAATCTACCTTTAGAATTTAAAATTGCACAAACAGCATTCTCCACCTACTGTGAGAAGTATTAATACCTCCCTCTTTGAAGGCTGACAAACAGTGGGGGAAAAAATGGTTTTAAAACAGGTTACAATTTACATAAGTTGTACTGCTTTATATCCTTTCCTGCCACCTCTGCCCACACAGTTGAGTTGAATGACTACAAGGCCAGAGCAAAGCTCTTTTCTCTTTTTCTCTGTTTAAAATGTCAAAATGAGAATTCTTTAAATAACTTGTCCTACTTGAGGGGCGTGAGGAGATTAACTTCATTAGCACAGGAACCCATATTATCTCCATGACCGTTCAAATTTAGCAAACATAAAAACATTCCCAACTGTTGTTGCCCATTCACTCAGCTGCTTTATGGTTCTGGATTTGTAACAGTTAAGTGCTCATGTAAGCCACAGGCTTGAAGGAAAAGGTTAACCTGTTAGCCTGACTCCAGTCTGCGTTGTGTCCTCAGTTATCTTCATGTGTAGGTCCTTGAAGGAAGCAGCCCTCAATTCCTGCTGTGTGCACACTTTGAAACATGTTCCAAAGACTTGGAATGGTGCAAAAGGAAAACTTTGAAAATTGTGACTAGATTTTTTTCCTTTGAATTCTTGGTTATCTAAACCTCCTCAAATATTTACATTCCATTAATCATATATCTTACTTTTTAAAGTGGCTGGATACACTTCAATGCTTTTTAAGAAGGATCTCTGTTTTGACCACCAGTTTTGATTTGGTATGTAAGAATTAAAAAAGGACTGAGTAGTGCACTTAAATTTCTTTTTCGTATTTTCATCACAAATTTCTTCAGCTACTCAGTCTAAACTTTTCCTTAACCAAATTTACAGCTAGGGTATTAGAAGAGGTTGGAAGATGGGATATGTATTAGAAGCATACTTAGAAATTTTTAAAAGCAGTAAAATACATTCTTTCAGCTGGTATTTGTCTTCACAATAGTATTAATCTCAGAATACTCAGATTTTCTCCTTTATTATAACTTCTAACAGAAACGGTGTTGAATATCTCCATCTTCAGACATTTACATTCAAGAAGTATTTTTATTTCAGCTTTTCACTTGGACATTTGCTATGGAAGTTAGGTTGCCTGAAGGTCATGCTGCTGCTTTTGAAGCATTGTCTTTGTAGGCTTCATTGAATTGTGTAGCCTGTCACTGACAATGTCTCATCACAAATAACTGAATCCTTTTCCATAGCTTCTGTGAGGGTTTTGTTAGAGTTTGTTTAGATGTGTTTGGTTTTACTCCCCAGAATATACACAAAATGACATTGTTAATTGCAGGACTGTGTATATATTAGAATTACATGGATTAGTGTATGTTGTTCCCATACAGTAACTGTGAAGTCTTGACATGTAAGTGCCTGTGTAAATTGTTCTGTCACTTGGCTTAGTCCCACAGACTTGATGTGTCTCAGGCTACGTCTGGATTATGTTTTATTTGGCTAATGAATGAACAGTGTTGTTTTGTTGCTTTTTTGGTGTGGTTGGATTTTTTATTATGAGAGTCACATATTATAATAGTTAAGGAATAAAATCAGTTGAATTAATAAAAGTTTGTAAAAGTTACACAGTTGGAAGAAGCTGTGGGTTGCTCGGTCCTTCTCTATCAAAGTTTCTTTCAAAATTTCTGGTTATGTAATCTTCAGCTATAAACAGTTGTTCAACACACCTGTGTGCCTGAAATGTGAGAATCATTACATATGGAATATATTTGTATATACTAGGAAAGCAAAGGAGTGAGAAGTGATGACAGAAATCTCATCCTCAGCAAGAGGGTGGAAAAGCCTGGTCTTCAGCAAGATTATCTCAGTTTTGAACTGGATGTTATTTTTTGCAGTCACACCAAACTACTAAATTTGGCTTTTGTGAATGTGGCCAAGGATGTCTATTAGGTATTTCAGATACAGTTTCTTGTGATAATTCTGATAACAGACCACATTTCTGTATGTCTCTTTGAAACTCAATACTGAAAAATTCTTACTCATAAATTTCCCTTAAAAATAAATTGCCCTATTACAAATGCTGTACGCTAAAATTACTCCCAATATTACATATATTTTGAAATTGTTCTGTATAAAACTATTCTTAAATATTTGTCATTTAAAAGCACTCCATCAAAGTAGAATATTAAAAACCTAAGTGACAAGATTCATAGATGAAGCAATATCTTAATATACCAGGTAACACAGTGACAGTTTTTGGCTGACATCCATAAAACTAAGGCTCTGGAATAGGATAATGAATTAGCTGGATCAGTGATTAATCTAGCATATTTGTTTTAAGTTGACTTTCCAGTGGCAGCTGTGTTCTGTTCACCGTGAGATAGAAGATCGGTGTTTAGACTCCTACATTCTTTCCAGTTTGTTTAAAAAACTGAATAGGTTTTTTCATTGTACATTCCTTTCATATTTCTCTCCATTCTTTTTTTTTTCTTCAGTAAAATAATTCTTTCCTCTCCTTGTGTGTTAAGAAATGGATGTGTTCCCAACAAATCTGTTCTAGAAACAAGGTCCTTAATCCTTGAACTCATGCAGTGTGCAGCTACAGTAAATTCTCTGACTTCAGAGTCAGTCAGCACTACTATGTCACCTAAGTTCTCCAAAGTGTTTAGGGGATTCTTTTAGCTACTAAATGTAATTTCTTATAGGATTTTATTGTATGAGGTAAGATCACTCATTTCCTAGTTATTTTAATTTGTCATTCATAAATACTGATGAAAGAAAGTTAGAAAATTATATGAACCTCAAATCTTGCAGAGATAAAAGCATTACTAAAACTCTTGCTAAGAAATATGGATATTATAGCGGGAGGCATGAATTGCTTTATCATAACCTTCTGCAAACAGATGGCACACAAATTAAAACAATGCTTCCCTTCAGATTCAGAAATGCCTCTTGCCCAACTGCTTATACAAAGTATCCTGTCTTTGGGATTTTTTGAAGTTTCTTCTTCAGGCTTGATTGGAGCTCTGTCTTGGATTCATTTCTGAAAGCATGTGGTGCTTTTTGTAAAATCATGCATTGTAACTTAATCAAGAGACTACAAATAGTAGTTATTGATGTGCCATATGAATTCTTAAATTTAAATTTTTATCTCAAACTAAGGTCCCCAAAAGGTGCAGAGCTATAGTCATTAAAATGTAAATAAGTGCTTGTTGTGTGCTATGGTTCAGTCTTTTTGCTCGGCTTTCATGGTAACTTTTGAAGCAGACTCATACCATCTTCAAAACTGTAGAGCATGTATTTGTCCCCAAAACAGATGTCTGAGGGAAGACATTATTGCTTTTGTCTTGCCCAGTGATTTACATATTCACATTTCTAGCAAATATTGCCAATTGTCTTAGCAATGCTCTGCTGTTGGCAGCATTATTAAAAGTTGGGATTTCCTTTTGGTTTTTCTTTTCTTTTTCTTTAACACTTGATAATTGGCAATGCCTCGATAAAATGTTTTTTAATTCAAAATGGTACAAAATGGTCAAGTCTGTATGGTCAAGTCCTTTGTGCCTTTTTAATGTAAAATTTTGCAGCATTATGCACAAACTTGTGTGTCCAGTAAAATTTCTTACTTTCAAATGGCTTGTGTCTAATAATTCATGGGCAAGCACACAGACTGTCCTTTAGCTTATCTGAAGTAATATTACACTTGCTTTTTTGTTTATTCAAGTTAGCTCAGAACAACTGTTTATTCTGCTTGGGGAGATGTTTCAGGTCCATTCTGGGTCTGGAAGTTCTCTTAAGCAGTGTCCTGCTGCACCTCAGAGAATAGTGCAGGGGTGTGTGTGTGTGTGCATGTACACAGACTTGCCCTTTTCAGCCAGAGTGATTCTTAGATTCCTACAGTCTCCACTTTGGGCTCTGGGGTTTAATTCCAGCAAACTAGTTTTCACAGACTTCCTTATTACACCTCTGTTTTGTAGCGAAACAAATGGACTTTATAACAACAGCAGTGAGTTCTCCATTCTGCTGTGTTCATAGGTAAAGGCTGGTTTTAGGTCTTTAACAGCACTGTTCAGTGGGGGCCAGGCTTTAAAATGCTCATACACACTTGACACTTCTCTGACCTTGTAGCTGTAGTTGATTGTGAGGCAATCCTGCCTGCTCTTCAGAAACACCTCAGAAGTGCCTTCCAACAGAAGTGCTTTGGTACTGCTTTGGAGCATAAGGTGAAGTGGTTTTGCAAAGCTGTTTGGAGAACAGCTCTCACTCCTGGTGTGGTGTTTAATTCACCAGAACCTGGAGCATGGTACCGAGCTCAGAGCTCATCTCACAGAGGTCAGGGTGGAAAATGCCTCTCCTGCTCACCCAGGGATAGGTTAGAGAAGGGTTTGTTTCTCTGTCGTGTGTAATTTTTAAAGCTGCTACAGAGAGAAGAAAATAGGGAGATAGCTTGGATAGGATTTAGTATTAAATACCAAACTACTAAATAATGGTGTATAGATGATGTGCAAGTACCATTTAGACATAGAACCGTAAGAAGCAATGTTGATATCAGGGTATAGAGCAATGTGAAGGTGGACATATGCACCACATCCCATGATAAGCAGGCCCTCTATGTAGCTGTATCTGACTTCCTAACCCCATCATTTCAAAGGCTGCTAATTCAACTCAAGGACTGATTTTGTGGAAAGAAAAAAAAAAAGTGTTTGATGGGATAATCTGTGTTTTTAATGCATGTCAGTATTTGAGATTCTCATTTTAGCTTCCAAAATTCAGAATATACAAATTAAGTTATTTGTACATTGAGTGTTTTTCTTTGTTGCATTACAAATTCAAGTGAGTGATGCAGAAAGTCACTATGATCAGCATTAGAAATAAATATGCCATAACAGAAACTAATTTTGTTCCAGCTGTCTAAAATTTCAGGAAAAATGTTCTGTAGTGCTTCAGCTTGCAGTAGATTTAGACATTTGACATTGATACAAGTGTATAATAGCTACTTTTAATGTGGCAGAATGTAATGCTGCCTATAGAATACTTTATTCTTCCACCTAATGCTGTTTCTACTTTATGTGAGCTTGTTCAGTCCAACACTGCAGCCAGAGAACAGCCTCTCGTGTCCAAATAAGCTTTCATCTGTCCCTCAAGTAACAAATCCTCACACCTGTTACAAGCTTAAAGTGCTGTAACCTGAGGTCCCTCCCAAAGGCAATTTTTTATTACAGTCAAGTTCCAGAGTTCAGATTTCTTTCAGAAACTTTATCCATTTTACTGTGCTCTCTTACCATTTTGCAATTAGTTACCCACTCTACTGACTGCTTCTTACAGCCTTCTTTTCTTATAAAGCCCTAGAGACTGATTTCAACTTTAGACTTAAGTTGAAGAAAAATGTTGAAAAATTCCTCCAGAAACACTTCAACATTCTGTGGACTGTTGGACAAAGAATAAGAAATGTCTTTGCTGCTTTTTTGCACATTACTTTTGATGACAGCCGTGACAACATGTCACAAGGGCATGGGAAACACTGAAGTTGAAAATACATCTGAGTTTAAATCAGAAGTAAACTGCAGTATTTGAGCAAGTACTGCTTGTTTTGTGCCATTTGAAATTGTTATACACAGCTTACAATATGACATTAGTGCATAGTCCTGTAGAAGGACTAAAGACAAGTCTCATTTTTTTCAGGGGCCTGGTACATTTGGCAGCTCCATGGGCCCTTGGTATTTTTTTGCCTTGTTTATATTGTGTAGTAGTTGGTGCAGCAAGCAGAATATATGACTTTCATCTGTACTGGGAGCTCAGTGGAAGAGGGAAGAAAATAAGTGCCACTCTATATAACCATGCTGAGAAAGTGTTAAGGTAACTGTCTGCAGTAATGTAAAGATAGGTATAAAGATACCAGGGGATATCTCTGCAATTACTGAGGAAAGCACTACACTTTGTCAAGCAGTATGAAACATTAGTCCTGAGGTTGCACTCATCTCCACGCACCAGCTGGATGCACTGCAATTTGTGAGAGATTCATTGTTGTCTAACCTTGGAAAAGCAGCTTTAACATGCAGCTGGCACTCTCGTAGGAGTCAGTTTGTACTGACAGGGTTCATCCTTGGGGAGATGCTACTGATGTACTACAGGAGCATCCTGAATCCACTTAATGTCAATATAGATACTAAATTCAGCTTTTAGCACAACCTGACTGTGAAAAGGAGGAACGAGGACTGTTATTTTCTAAATAAATTTTAAATATTTCTAGAACTTAGACATCCATTAGGGTGAAGTGCTTGGAAGTAGGGGATTATGCTCACACTTTGTCCTGAAACACTTCATATTATCTTTTCTGAGTTAAGGTTAATGCAAGGCCTGGCTTGTGCTGTAGGGATACAGGGCCTGTGCTGCTGTTAATACCTGCTGCCTGCTGACACGTGCTGCATGCAAGTGAGGAGCTATGCAGCAGCAGCCCACCTCAGACTTGGCCTTCTCTCCATGTAGCTGCCTGACAGCCCATGGGACTGCCTCCAGGAGTGTCAAGAGAAGAGGAAATACGAGCTTCTCCTGTTTTCTGCTTTGCTTTCCTGCTGGTTTTCAACACGTAATCTCAGAGATCTCTGCGAGACAAGACTGTCCATCTTGTTCACCAGAACAACACCTCTCCCCACAGCTTCCTGTGTGCCCTGTCCCCCACAGAGCTGCAGCATGTGTGCAGTGTGCTGATGAGATGGGTGTCACATTCAGCCTCCCTCACAAAGCTGATCCTCAGCCAGATTCTGATCGCTCCAACGCTTTTCCTCACATTTGCGTAGCAGCAGCATATGGGCCAGTCTGCTGAAGGCTGGCAGCTGTGTGTGCAGATTAACTGCCTTACACAGTTGAACTAGTGCTCAAGGAAAATCGAAGCAGATAGAATTCTTGTTTGGTGACTAGCAAAAATAAGTTTAGTATTATTAATTTTGTGAAGGTACTAAGATCTTAACATTAAAAAGCATAATTTTAAAAAATGGGGAATACTAATTTGACATAAATCTACTTTATGCAAGTAAGTTAACAACTTTTCTTTCTTTTCTCCAAACTGTAGCTTTCGTCAGGAGTGATAAGCCAAAACTCTTCAGGGGACTGCAAATCAAGGTGAGTCACAGCCTAACTTTTTTGTTTGTGGTGTTAAGAAGAGCTAGGTTTGGTGGAGACAGTCCTGTGGATTGTTGCCTATTTGCTGATCAAGTAATCCTTTAGTAGAAGATATATATTTGCCAGTGTGAATTATTACAAGTTCTGCTAGTGATTTGTTTACTGCTCAGTAACTGTTTGGTACTGATTCTTTGGTGGTGGTGAGGTTTTGGTTTATTGTATTGTTGTTCAGTTGGTTTTAATCCAAGAAAAAATTACTATTATTATAGCAGATGTTTATATTCTGTTCTTACTTTATAGATATCTTGTATTTACTTAAGCTATTCTGCTATAGTTTCTTTTTCTCCTGCTTGTTCTCCCCTAGTTTTCTTATGGAGTTGCCATTCGCATACATTCAGTGATGCTTGGATTTTTCTTCTCCCTCTCAGAATTCCCTTGCTATGTTCTGTTGTGCTGGTTTTTCTCTATATACTTCAGACATCCAGCTTTATGGAAATGCATATACTGAATGGTGTTTCTTATGACTTGCATATATGCAAAGTTGCATAAGCTGCACTGCCTTAAGCTCCAACAGTTCTTTGGTTTCAAGATCTAATATAAGACTTCACCTTCCACTTGAAATCGTGTGTGAACTTCAAGTGCACTTCAAAGATACACATCTTGATTCTCACATCTTGTGCTCCCACCACTATTGCCCAAATGGCACCATCTGGAATCACTTCATAGCTATGCATGGCTGCAATAAGTGATTTGTCTTCTCAGCAGCAGATTCTGTGTAAAACAGATTTCCTCTGTCTGTCTCATTCATGTCTCCGTGTCCTCCAGTTTCTTTCAAAAGCTTTCTCTCCTTCTGTATGTCTGACTGTTTTGGTTTTTTTAAACTTTGTAGATTTATTGAACATCAAAGCAGTCTAGACTACAATTGGTGTCAAGTACTACCCGAAAAAAAAAAAACTGTGCAAAGGAATCTGTTTATTTCACAAGACTTTTGGAAAACTCAAAAGAGGTACCCCTAGCTTAATTGAGTAAAACTAACTAGGTTAGCTCAGCTGAGCAAAGTGGAATACTCCTGGGGCAATTTTCCATAAACCTAAATCAGAGCTTTCTGATACTGTTAAAAGCTTTTATTTGGATTCCTTATTTTGGGACTTAGTGAGTTTGAGAAGCCCTGAAGAATTATGTTACCAGCGAGGCATAGTAGGCACAGATACAACACAGCAAGAAAGAATGTGATTATACTAGAAATTGAGAGTAGAACTTTGACCTGTTAAAGTGACACAGAATTTCTAAAATGCTAAAAAGACTGTTGATCATGTAAGAAAAATCATTCATCATCAAAAATCTGGCTTTGGTAACTTAAAACAGTTGGAGTAAATACCCTCCTTCAAAGCCAGGCCAATGGCATTGCCCCTCTGCACATGCATTAACTGCTGTGGCGCACCAAGGAGGACAAGGAGATGTTTCTGACACCCAGCCCCCTTCATTTGACTTGTTCCTCCACTTTGCTCTCTCTGACATTAAATTCAAGTCAGAAGTCTGAACTGATTTACATCACTTGAGAGCAGGGGCAGTGTTAGTATGGAGAATGCATTTCCCAGCCAAGGTAACTGACTTTCCTTCTTTCCCCCAGTATGTGCGTGGTTCTGACCCTGTACTAAAGCTGCTGGACGACAGTGGGAACATTGCAGAAGAGCTGAGCATCCTCAAGTGGAATACAGATAGTGTGGAAGAATTTCTAAGTGAAAAATTAGAACGTCTATAAATCAATGCTTTCTGTCCTCTTTTCATATTTTGTCATGGTAATCTTCTCAGACAAAGTGCACTACAATTGAGGAAACATTCCAGCATCTGCATTAGTTTTAAAATATCTGTTGTGGTGTACTAAACATCTTGTAATTAGAAGGGAAGCTTCAGCACACATATCTGACAAGTTGACAAACAATAGCTTGTCTTAATATTATTATTTCAGTTCTTAATGCATTTATCACTAAGAATGCTTTGTTTCAAAGTTAATTATGCAAATCTCAGTTTGTTATAATCCAGTCTGTTTTTTACAAATGCTCTTAAAACTGAAGAGCTTCAAATAACAGAAATGATTACCATGCTTTTTGTCTGCTGCTCTTTCTTAAGGAAGTTAGAACCAAATGCAATCTCTCTCCCAAAGAAACTTGGCTACTAATGCCCTCTTTTATTTGTATTTGAACTGTCCTTTTAAATAAGCCTTGTTTACAGTGAGCACCTAATTCACAGGTTTGAAAGCTGATGGAGGAACTCATGCTCTGATACTGTGAAACATTTAGTAAGTACACTTTAGTGAAGACTACATAGAAAACCTCTGAGGTGTATGAAGTCAGATGTCAGGTGTGCTTTACATCAAGTGTTTTGCTTCAGAAAACATGAGCTATAACTCTTGAAAAAGCTTTCCTTCCAACTTTCAGAAGTTTTTTGGAAGTTTGTTTATGAAATTAATTTAGAAACTGTTCTTTTAAAATGTATATTTTTCTTTCTCAGTTGCCATTTATGTGAACAGGGAATATAGACAGTATGTATGGTAATGAGTCAAATCCATTAAGACTTGTTGGGTTTTTTCCACTTAGAGTCAATAAATATGGTAATCAAGAATAATGTGGGGTTGGTTTTTTTTTAAGTCTAATTAGTAAATAAGTTCCCTGTAATTACTTCATGCTCAGTAGATTTGGGTTGGATGGGTGTTTTGCTTTGAACTGAAGTGATACACAGTTTTTGTCTTCATACATAATTTTATATCTCAAAACGTTTCTGTATAATTTACAGATTTTATTCCCAGCTTTTGAGAAGAAACCATCAGCTTCATAGCAGAACAATAAACCTGGGACTGAGACCATACTGAACTATCAGAAGTAATGTACTAAGGTGATTCTTCAGGGGCCTTTGGAATTTTTATTCCCAAAATATTCTTATAAACTCATAGAGAGTGTGAGTGTGCAGCTGACTCCTATTCCTGTGAATATGCTCCTGATCTTCCAGATGACTCAGTGTGAGACAGCTGCAGTAGTGGTCACTGTCTTGGAGAAACATGATCTGTACATAAAAAGCACAAATCTTTGTGGCTTGTGCTGACTTACCAGAGTCAAACATGGATTTGTTCTTGGGACGTATGATGTGTTAGTCAGCAGATGAACTACAACTGTGGCACTGACCACCCTGTATTCTGGTAGTAAAAATATGCTGCCATCCACTGGTCTTTTAATATGCTGACTATATCCAGTACTTGCTATCCAGGGAATCAGTTTCTGTGTTGATGACTTCACCACATTGTTTTAGCAGAATATTTTAACCTTGCTGTTCTCTCCACCGTTAGGTCCACTTTACCATTCATCAGTGAGATTGTTTGTTTCATTTGATATCTATCAAATACTTCTCTTTGCTTTCCTCATTTCTTTCTGCTTCCTCCTTAACATGACAGCCAATGGTTTTCTGACCTTCAGCCTCCCTTTTATTTCCATGTCTTCCTACAGCCAACCCAGTACCTCACTACACAGACTTTGTCTTCCTACACCAGATCCTTCACGACTGCTCTTACTTGTTTTTCAGAGAAGCAAGGAACTCACTCTTGTACCAGGAGATGACCTTCCCAGAGTGGAGAATGATGACAGGCCAAAGAATTTCTCCTTCAATGTAACTGAGTTTTACAACAGAGTCCCAGTGCAGATTTCTGCAATTTCTGACATTTTCCAATACTCGTTCTCAAGTATTTCTACTAAGGACACTGGAAATAAGCTTTTATCCCAGTTTCCTCCTAGGTTCCTGATTTGCCAATTCCTATTCCACATACCAGTCTGGCCTTGGATTCATATTCCCATAGTTTAAAAGCATGCACAAGGTACATTCCTGTAATGGCCTATATAGAGGGACATGTCGAGAGTTCTCCCTGATCCTGTTACTGGGCTGCTGAGCCCTGATCCCACTCAATGTGCAGCTTTTAGCAAAAGCTAATTACCTACACTTCCTGACCTGTTGGCTGTGCTCTGTGCTGTTCTAAAGTGTGGAATTCATACCGTCCTGCCTTTATTCTTTCTCATTCTGTCCTTTAGATGATACTCAGGTTCTTGGCTCTGCAGACGTGTTAGGAACATTTCACATTCTGGCATAAATGAGCTGGGCTTTGTGCTAAAAGAGGCAATTAGAGTAGGGAATAATTTCTTTTGGAAATTCTTAAGTTTCTATTTATTGGTGAGAGGTTTTTTCCTCCAGTGTGCAGCTGTGAAAATTCATAGAGCTCAAAAGGTTATTTTGGTTTGTGGCAATTAACCACACAGAATACAAGGTTGAAAGCTCCAGTTTAAAAAGGAAGTGATTCATTTTTACTTATAGCCATGATAAGCACCCAGTACTTCATGAAAGGCATTCACTTGGACTTATGTAAGAATTATTTAATCTTATATAATGCTCTTGTTGTGCCAAATCTTGAGAGTTAATGAAAGGACAAATAAAAGCAGCAAGCATGCATGACTGAGTTGGAACATGAACTGTCCATCTACTACTCCGATCTTTTAAGAAGGAAAAAAAGGCAATCTCTTTGCAGGACAGAATATCTGTGCTTTTAAGAAAAAAAATTTTTACATATATATATGATACATAGAGGAACTTGAAGCACAGTGTCCAAGCCACTTGGAAGGGTTTCTTGGGTGCTTGCTTAGTCATAGATTCCTGTAATGTGAACCTGAATAACATGATTGTAGCAAGCAAAAATCTGTCTCAGAGCTAAGGAAAACCTTCCAGCAGACATTAAAATCATGGGAAGAAAGCAAGTATTCCACTCTGTATTTGTTTTATTGTTTCAGCATACAGATAGAACTAGAACAGTCAGTCAACTTAATAAAAAGCACACACAAAAACTGTGTTCAGAAACCTGAGGTATCTAACAACATGTTTCAGTTGCTTCTCACAGAGTGAAAGCCTGACATTAGCACATGTATGCCCCAATGTGGAAGTTAAAGTGTCTAAACTCTGAGACATGGATGAGTTCTCTCAGCACTTCCCACTACTAAGGCAACTGTGATCAAAAGAGTTGACCATTATTTGCTCTTGCATCAAGCCAGCAAGAGTCATAGTCCATTTTGTCTGCTCTCTGGCTGTGTTGTCAGGCTGTCATGGTTTAACCTCACCTGGCAGCTAAAGTCCCACATGGCCTCCAGCTCACTCCCTTTCCACAGTGGGATAAGGAGGAGAATCTGGAAGGGTACTCGGGGATGTTCTCTTGACAATGACTTTTGAGGCTGAATTTAACTAGGTTAGTTAGGCACCTTCCTGTCTCTTCCCTTAAAAATTAAAGTGAGACTTGCAGGACAGACTAAAGCATTCCTCATCTTAAATAAAGGCACAGTAAAAATATCACTTTTTTCTGCTGCAGAATATATGTAATTTCAAGGCAGGATGTCTGTCAAACCTATCTCTTGGCTGCTGTTCCAGACTAGGAAATTCCATGAGCAAATACAGATGCTTGGTGCAGAAGGATGAGCAGAGAGCAGGATCATTAAATAATATTTTTGCTCTACCTTTCCCCCCTGCATTCAATGACCTGGTTTCTCAGTGTTACTCTAGATTTTAGGCACCTGACCCAGTTTTTTGGAAAAAACTGATCTTTGACAAGGAAAGGTCTTGATGACAGACACATTTTCAAGCAACAGGTTTAGGTGGCTCATGGTGAAACACCTCCGATCCTCTGTACTCAGTGCAGGTAGGCTCCAACCTGGGGAGTTTCCAGTCATATTGTGATTTCTAATAATGTCAGGTTGTTTTTTTCCCCTCCTGCCTCTGACAGCAGAGCTGTAATAAGATGACAAACCACATCTTCCCTCCACTCTCAGCAGTAAGGAAACACCCGCATCCATGCTGCAACAACCGTGCTCAGAGTGGCCCAGCTGTGTCTCCAGAGTGGAGTCCTGCTAATGCTTTATTAGATGATCTCTATCAGTCACACAGTATCGAGTTTTGTGACCTGTCACTTCCGAACTCCAGGGCCCCCCTGCCACACGCCTCCCTGGGAGCCCAGCCAGGCTTTCCTCACACAGGACTCTTGGCCTCCCTGGGGAGGGGCACCACATGCAGCAACACCCGAGGGCATCAGCCAAGTGCCACCTTTGACCTTTCCAAAAGGTTGCTGAGAAGATCCACAGCTTGATTTTCCTGGTTGCATGGAGTAGTGAGAGGTGTGTCACTGGCCATGGAACAGTCTCCCCGTGACTCCCCAGCTGAGCCTGGACCTCTGACCCCAGGGCAGCAGCTCCCTCTGGACGTGGTACTGGGTGTCTGTTCCTGTCACACCAGAGGTGACAGCCCACCAGAACAGCAAATGCAGAGAAACCAAAACAGAGCTTTTACTTCCTAATCTGGGTGGCAAAGATTTAGGTTTCCTGAAGAAAAGCATGGCAGCTGTCACCAGCCCTCAAAACAGACTTGCCAGGCCAAGAAATAAGCCTTAGAGATCATTTCTGCATCACTGGAACAAAAGGCAGATCCTGCCATCAGGCAATGCAGTTACTGCTGTCAAACAAACTGGGGGACATGTGACACCCACCCGAGGAGGGGTGTGTAGGTGTGAGGAGAGCAGAGCTGTTCTCCACACTCCACTGCCCAGGGACATCCTGGCTGCCCCACTCCTGCCTCAGCACTGATCACTGCAAGGAGGGACTGGTCTCCACTGCAGCAGGGGGTGGGAACCAGTACCAGGATTGCACTGAAGTGTTTGCCTAAGGGGATCTGAGACACAGTCATGTCTGGAAGTGGGTGTAAGAGTGGGCTTTTCTTAGTTTATATCTTTAAAATAAATAAGGTGGGTTTCCTTGTCCTGTGTTCACACCTGTGCACAGGTTCACCTCCATCTATCCAGCTGTAGCCTCCATGGCTCACCCTTTTCCTAGACTCTTTGCCTGTGTGCAGAAACCCAAGGCTTATGAGACAAGCAGAAGTTGTGATTTTTCTTAAATTATTACAAGAATGACTTAAAAACCCAAGTAAAAACCTTCAGCAAAGCTCAGAATGCTGTGAGATTTCTGAAGGGTTTTCATTGCTTTGGTGTCTCTGACCTCCAGTCTACACAAGTGTGGCATGGAGGGAGAGGTGTACACAGCAAAAGAGCTGGTGCTGAAAATTCACCTTTATAGGATAGCACATTCCAGGTGTTTTCCTAGAAAACATCTCCCACTTTCACAATAAAGGAATCTGGACCATCTTCTAAGAACGCAGTGACACAAACCAATACAAATGTGAGGTTCACATCAAAAGCACACAAAACACTAATGCAGACAATCAAACCCTTCCCAAGTCCAAGACTCCCTTCCCTGAGCATAGCCATTTGACAAAGAATCTTGCCTGATCCCTTCAGATATACATTTAAGGAAGAACACAATTGTTCGGGATCCTACTGTGAGGCTTAATAATTTTCTTTCACATATTTGTTACTGATACTTGCTGCAGGATTGATTGGATAACAAACTACAGTAATTGTCATTGAGACAGACTCAGCACTTGGCAGCAGGGCTGGAGTGGCTAAAATAATACTGTTCACTTATTTTTCCCCAGATGGTTACTGCTGCAAGGCAGTTAGCATTTCATTCCACCTTACAAATATACATAATCTGGAGGTACAACCATCCCACTCCCAAAGGCACATTTAAAAGGTCTGCTGGACTCAGACTGGTAATGCTGTCCCACTCAAATGCAAAGAACAGAAGACATCAGCATTCTTTTAAACTAGAGCAAATAAAGGTTAGCTTCAAAATGTACAGGATTTTCCATGAGCTGAGAGCAGTTCAGTGGAGTACAGACACTAATGCCACAGCTCCAGTCCTCTGCAGCCAGAGAAGCAACAGGGCTAGAAAAGGGGCTGTAGGGCCAGAAAGTGTCTGGCAGTGTGCGGTCTAGGGAGAGCTGCTGTCTAAGCAAGTCTCATACACAGTGATCAAAGTCACTGTGAGAATTAGATGAAGCTTCCTGCACACCTGCTCAAAGGTCATTTGGCACCAAACCTTAAATAGCTCTCCAGCCAACTGCACAATGTGTTAAAGACAGTAAGCTTCCAATTCATCACACCTATCCAAGAACTCACACACAACCAGCCTCCCCTCATCTCTAAACAGTTTCCTTGTTTATGCCATATTTAGCTGAACACTATTTATCCTTAGGTATGTCTTTAAATTATATAATTTTTAAAAAGAGAGAAAAATATATGTAATCTACACTTTTTTACAGGATTAACATAATCGTTGAAAAGCTTTAGGTCCTTCCCTTGTTAGCAGTGATTGCTCCAAACCTCTCAGCATATCAGTGAACACATGCTACCTAATGGCCCCAGCTGGGATTGCAACTGGAACCACAGGGTTTCTGCTGCACACTCACAGCTGGAGTTTGGATTTCAGTTTTCTAATCAGTAATTTCCCACCATTCATAGCCCTTCAACCTCTTACCTTCTTGCCATGAATATTGGCAGGGTTTGAGCCTGTCTGGGAAGCTGGTGGAAAGAAGAATCTGCTTGTCTAAGAAAAGGTCTCCTGTGGTACATGTGGGGCAGGGAAACTGCAGGCTGTGGTGGTGAGCAGTGCAGCAGCTCTGGGGGAGGCAGGGCTGGCCTAAGGTCAGCCAAGTGTGACTTCCAAAAGCCAAGGGTAGCCAAGGGAACTTCACCTGGCACGCTACAGTCACTGTATCCTGCTTTGGAGTGAAATACTGTTGCCTCTTTAAGTATCTCAATATTGGAATCTAAAGATCTAAAAAAGGTAGAAAGCTTTGAATTGACAAGGAAAAGAAAATCCTTATTGACACCAGCAGTGATTCTATTAGCACAAGGCAAAAATGATCTGATCTGATCCAGGTTGGACTCTGTCTACTTCTGTATTCCTTTGAGTGGCTGCCAGACCTTCTCACAACTGGTGCTAAACAAAACAACAGAACAAAATGAAAGTTTGGGAATATTATAAAGTAATATCAGGGTCTCTTTTTTTCATTTCAACAAGTGAGAAAGAATTCTATTTAAAGTAATTTTTTCTTCTTGCTATTAATACAAAATGTGACCAGAGCCCATGAGAGGTCACATCTGAGCCAACCTTTACAGGAGGATATGATTGAAGCACAAGCCATCAGGAAACAGTGGCCTCAGTCACCAGATCACTAAGATGATGTGAATGAATCATCCCTCATTTCTGTGCTGCACATTCTCCCAGGTAAACAGAAACAATGACACTCACCTTTGTAAGGGAAGTTTATGATCAGCAATATGGAGGCATTAAAGTGAAAATAATGAACAGTTTCTCTGCACAGGGAACAGGATTAGAAACCTAGAAATTCTCCTAGATGCTCAATATTTTCAATGGAGAAACATCAATGCTTTTCACATTGGAAGGTAGGTAAAGGTTGATGTGGGGAAACATGAAATTAAGCCTCAGTGACACATGCCCTTCCCTTTTCCAAAGATACGTAACTCCCCAAAATCTTCAAAAAGGGGATTTGAACATTTTCAAGACTTCTAACATACAAAGCCTCTCTGTTTTTGTGAGACTCCCATGTATACAAATATCACTGTTGAGCATCTAAAAAGCAATTTAATTCAGAAGTAAAACTGGAAGATTTCTTGTTTCAAATGTTTCTCTGTATGAAGAAACAATTTCCTCCCTCATTATTCCATTTCCAGTACTCTTGCTCTTGTCTACAACTGTGTAAAGCATTTAAAGCTTTAATTAATTTTGCAATTCCAAATAGCTTTCCTTAATTGCTCATGTCAAACATCTATTTCATGTTTTTAAAAAATTCATAAAACAATTCTGTCACAAGGACAAAGTTGAGATTATTAATTACATGTGAGCTCCCCATGCTAATGTATTTCCTGTCGTTCACTTCTGGCAGGAAACTATTTATAAAAGGCATAACAGTCACACAGTAGTTCAGTGTTTGCCTTCATGGTACATTTTCTTGCTGTTCCCTCAGCTAAGGTACAGAATTCATCAAGTTACCCAGCTTGGAGGGGTTTCTCACCCCCAGATGCCACCCTGAATGCTCCATGTCGCAGCTCAATGGTAAGGGCAGCAGCACAGAAGACAACTGAGCCTGTCAGCTTGACTGATGTTCTTTGCATCTTCACCAAACACAAATTCGCATGGCCAAATTAACAAGCCTGCAGTGTACTGCCTTGTACTTCCATTAATAGCTGTGTGATTAATTGGTTACAGCCCATTATATTAGAACAAACATAGCTAGGAATTCTGCTTAAAGAAAATGAATCAGGATTGGGCTGGAGGCCGAGTTTAGCAAGGATTTTCAGCAGTTCATTAATTCTTAAGGTGAATGAAATGGAAGAAAAAAAACTAAAACAGTTTCAAGGAGGTGTGAAGTACAGGGATTCAATACCAGCCTCACAGGACTCAGTACTATGATCCTAAATAAATACATACCTTTGGCAGTCCATGGAAAAAATAAGGCAGCCTAATTCTGCAGTCCTTGTTTAGACAGCACTTGCAGCCATAGTGCCAGAGAGGCAGTGACTAATTTCCCATCACCTCTTATAGGGTGCAAACTCTCATGGGAGTTCTTGTTACACAGGATTCCAGAACTCTATTTATGGCTGCTGGGGCTTGATAGCCCTATTCCCTTTCCCAGAAGCATTTATTTCAGACCAGTTGACCACCTGAGCCTCTGAAAGACCAGTTTTGAATTGGGATAGAAGAAGCCACAAACGTAACTACTGATAAGGCATTTAAACACTAAACCCTTTTGCTCTAAGTCTCATGTGGAACTGCATGGTCAGGTGGAGAAACTCCACAAATTCTGAAAGTAGGATTAAAAGGTAGCATGTTGCACTGCAGAATTTCACACTGCTTCACTACCTTCCATTGACAATTTCAGTCTATAATTTTGGGGAACTGAAAATCTGTTTCCTTTTATGCTCAAGTGTTTTGTACTGAATACAAATGGGAATATTTATGCTTCATTCTAGGTGGAACCATAAAAATTACTTATGGGACTCCTGCCATAAATTTGAGTCAGAGAAGTAATATGATGTCTTTTGAAAAAAGAACATTTGCTTCATCAGCCTTTCATCTTTGTGGATTGTCACAACACTGAAATGGTGAATTCTTGGGCCTTATAAAAGCAGGAAGAAGCAGCCAACTGCTGTTCCCCTACAACTTTACAGGGCTGCAGTACCTGGCTAGAGCCCACACCAAAGATCCATTTCACAATGTCAGTTTTTAAGCCCTCCCAGCTTTCAAGGTAGGATGAGGCACAGTTCAGCTATTCCAATCAATACTGATGGTACTGTGTGGACACCAGTACCAAATTTTCTTACAGTGAATAATACCTTTGATTCTGAAATCCCAGACAAGGGGTGTACACAGTACAGACATAGCCAGCATAAGTCCTGACACGTTTTATATTTGTTGTTCTGTTTTCTGAGTTGCAATATATTCTTGGTATGTTGTAGCAATCAGAAAGCCCATGCTAGCTAGTAAAATTTGAAGCTCCCACATCTTTACCGTACAAAATACAAGACGAGGCCAATCCTGCCAATTTCCTTTTTTCAGTGATCATGTATAAATCCCTGGCTATGATGTTACATGTGTGAGTAAAGAGAGACCACCAGTAGGCTACCAGCCCTCACCAAAGCTGAGAGGAGCCCTTGAATCTGAAATATATTTTTCCTCTGTGTTTGATCTACAGACCTGTATACATATAGGAGACTATATCCTGCACCAGTGGAGCATTTTGTACACGCTGCAAGAAGAAATGTATCAGTCCCATACCTCTGACTGGTGTATATGCCCTCTGTAGAAAATCTCCAAGAGATTGTCCTCAGGCTTTCTTCCAATACCAGACTCTTCAGGAATTAGCAATGCCTGCCTTCTGGAGCTACTTATTTATTCCTAGATACTTGAATTCATTTTTGAGGGGAAGTATTCTGAAAGCCTTGATGGCCAATTTCATAGCAAGAGTCGGCCTTGGGAACAAGCTAAAAAAGGAAGACTAATAAAATACAAGTTCAAGGCATCTCTATATTCAGTACCACCAGATACAAAGAAAATCAGAATTATTTTAAGACAAATGAGATGGTGTGGTCAGACTAATTCCTAGTAACCAAGACGTTGGCTGCCACTGATGTAAAAGCATGCCCCTAATTTAGTTCTGTTCAATATATTACATCTTAAATGTTTCTTTCAGTGATTACTGGCATTATGCCATAAAGGTTCTACACAAAGGCAAGTTCTTGTCATATTAAACCTCAAATTTTAGCATGGTATCTTAATACTGGAAGATATAATGACTCCTGAAGAAAACTAAACCCTCACAAAGCAACCCATATCCTCAGTGGGTTCTGCTGGGGTACCTTCTTAGTGCTTTGTATTTAATAGCACTGGTACTTGTTGGAGTCAGCACAAATTCTCAAATGCCTGAGCTTGAAAGGGAACATTATTATGACTTTGTGGTGTTGTCAAGTCAAAAAGCCAGACAGAGAGACTGCTGACAGCAGAAACCTGTTACAGAAACCAAGCAATAAAGATCATCATTTTCTGCCAAAAGTAGCTTCATATGTTGTAATTCCTATGTTTATTTTGTGGCATGACTGAGACAATAGTAAAAAGCATTGTCATGGAATATTAAGATGATAATTGATCTTAAAAGTGACTCTATGTATGCACTGGTGCAAGTATTAAGGATGAGCAAAATCCATTTGTCAACTCCCAGACTGAACTTCGATGAAGATGCTCGTAGAAAGCTTTTAGGAGGAGACTGGAAAGCCCAGATATAATATATGAAACCACACATTCTACACAGGTACACTCAAGTTGCCTGTAGTACACTGAATTTCTGTATTGTTAGTTATTTTGAACCACTACAGAGGCAAATTAACTAATTTTCTATGTATTATCACACCTAGGCTCCTGGAATATACCTCAGGTCACTCTTGCACAATTTTTCAAGGACTGAGTTGAGATCCAAGAGGCTGTTACTCAGTGCTGATAATCAAATTAATTGATTTCTATTTAATCTCATTTAATCTAACAATTTACAATTAAATCCCAGATTAGACTCTAAATGTGTTATTGATATAGAACCAAAACATTTTAATGTTACCTTTTTCCCTGGGCCAGATTTAAAAATGAAACTGTCATCTATGTTTCTTCTACCAAGAACAATACCGCAAAGTACAATTATGAAGATGCCTTTTGTGGCCAAATTTAGAGCTCAGTTGTACAGCTACCTGCATGAAAAGAAAAAAAAAAATCAAGCTACCACTACCATATGTAAATATTTAATCTAGATCACTCTTATTTTCTCAATGTTTTGTTTCAGAATACACCTGTACATTTTCATTGGTTATGTACTGTAAGCCCCATGCTGCGCATATACATCAACTCCAATTATTTGCATGGTTCTGTCAAAATATCTTTAGATTTCACACTTGGGCATTCCCCACTTTGCTTCTCTTCCCAAAACATCACAACCATCTTTTGGTAGCTTCTGCTGGACATGGACTTGCTGGTCATTGCCTAAAGAGCTTGTAAGCAATTATCTCAAGTTCACTTTAGCAGAGCACCTACAGTTATTAAACGTCATATTTTTCAATCTTCATATGCCTGCTTTAGTCTACTGCTACAGCAGCTGCATTTTAACAAGACACTCTCCTTAAAGTGTTCCTTGAAGATATGGGATATCCTCACAACTAGAATATATGGGTTTAACTCAGCTTAATTCAGTAAATTGGTACCTGCACTGGTGACTCTGGCAGTACAATAATTCCTGTACTGTGTATGAGATCCAGAGATGCCAGCTCCAATCCCAGCAGCAACTGTAGTGTGTTAGAACTGTACTAACACACTGCTGTTTGTGGGCTAATTATGCTTGCATTTCAGAAGATTAATTAGTTTGGGCAGAGCCCTATGCTAAGTTCAGTATCTTTGCACAGTCACACACTCCACAGATATTTCTTTCCATCCTCCACCTTCCCACACACATTTGTCTCAATTAGACACTACATACTGATGGGTTTACCTGTGGCCAAAATTTCCATATGGTAGAGAATTTTTGTCCAAGATACACTACTACTATAGAAAGAAACAGAAGCAACAAAAATTACAAAAATCTCATGGTTTGCAAGAGGTCCAAATCAGAATTTCTGTTCAGAATCAATAAGAGTTAATTTTCAAGCTTGGCCTGGCTGAGAAAGCATTAAAACCAGCAGTTATGGCAGAAACTACATAAAAATAGTATGTAGTTTTCTAAAAGTATTAATTTACTGGCACTAATGATGTTGTTTATTATCTCATTTGCCACAAAAACTGATAAGCTATGATGAAGACTCACTCAGGTTTGTTACAGAATATAAATGTGATGACTATTCTACTTGAAATTGTTCAAAATCTTAGCATTAATTAGAATGAAGTAAAATGCCAGTGAATAGAGGGGAAAAAAAGCACACATTGAACAGTCATGGAAGTATTTATCCCCTGCTTGCACATATCCTTAGATATAAATTCTGAATGCACTACTTATCTTGCCAAACCAGTTATTAAATGTAAGGTAATGCGTATTCTATGTATTTTTCTGTGTTTGAAATCTGATTTCATAAATGCCTACGACTTTTACATAGGATTTTTTGGCCTGGTTTACCTTTTCTCCTTTCTTTCAACCATTAAAGCTTATTCTAAGAAATGAGGAACTTAACCAAAGAAATAGTCTCAAAGCCAAAATCAGTTACTTCCATATTTGTTGCAAAAAAATCATTGAATCAGCAAACAAAACCAAACACAAACAAAAACCAAAACCAGTCAATTTCTGCTTGAGAGATGCCAACAAAATGACATACAAAGAGATTGAGTTTTGGGACTACCTGCAGTAAAGTTCTATTCAGTGTAAAACAAGTGCAAACCAGCTCCCCTTCTCAGGGCTACAACAGGGAATCTCAAATAGGTGCGTTTAAGAAAACAGTAAAAAGTTTCTTAAATTACTTTTGGGCTGATATTAAACAAAAAACAGGGAGAACTGAGAATACAGACTTTCAGCTTTTTTAGACAGAAGGTCAACTTCAATTTCTCTCACACAGAGCTTAACAAAAATAACAAAAATTTTGACTGCTGCCAAATGTTGCCTTCACATAGCTGTAACATTGAGATTTCACTAAATCTCCATCATCATTTAAAATGCTGCTCTGTAACATTTTATTGCACTTAAATAAGAAGTAAATAGTCCAGTATAGCAAAGAGTCATTTTTTTAAAATTATCTTAACTACTTTACAAATTAAGTCACATGAACAATATTGATTTGACTTTAAACACACTTGATAGCAGTTCACATTAGAGAGCACTACAGAGGATCATCACTGTGATTAAATGGTTCAGTCTTTTTGCTTCTAAACTGTAGGGTTTTATCTTCCTATTAATTTTATTTAATGCATCATGAATGATTCATGGTTATTTCTATTTCATTGGTAACTATTATTATTGGTCTCTCTAATATTTGCATTTAATAGAATAAACTTAGGATTTTCTTGGTAGTTACCCCAAGAAGGTTGCAATTGATGAACCAATGCGATATATTTGTTTTAATGTAACTTCTACACTATAAAAATTAAAGAGTCTATATTTGGAAGTGAAATTTAAAATAAAAACCATCACTTTTTAATTAAACATCCATAAAACCTAAACTAAAATAGTTTTATCTATCCCAATGAAGCGATTTCTTTTGCTGAATGTTTCATCACTACATGCTTGTAATGACAATGTTAAAAATGTGTTAAGGAAATGCCATTGCAAACAAAGCTGCTGACCGGAATCAGATAGCTTAGCATTGGTACCAGTGTTCCCTGAGAGCTGAAGTGGACTTTTGGTAATGTTGCATCATCTGCAAGGAGAAGAATTTCCTCCTTGATAGACGGAGTTTCCTTCTACAAGTCCAACCCAATTAACTAAATATACTGAAACTAAGAGGAAAGGAAAGGAAGATTCCCCTCCACTACACTTTTAAAATCTTTCTACAGCCTTAAAAATCTGCTACTTATGAAATGCTAAAGGGTGCAGTGTTTAGGAAAATGTTTTTATTTATAAATAATGCTACCTTTGATAAAGCCATTTTTAGATTCAGAACATTTTTTCCTTCCTGCACTGAAAGGAGATTCTCTTGCAAAGCAAATTGCCCAATGCTAATTGAATCCAATTAGAACAGGACAATAAACTGTTGTATAAGAATTGGAGATGCAGAATTTCATTACAACCTATAATCTGAACAATTGTATGCTCATCTATACAACTACTTAAATGTAGGGAGACAGTGCATATTTGGTTAGCAAAATGCACTGCTTAATTTAAAATAAAGGCTGATTTGCACTTGAAAGAATTTTTATAATTACTAATCAAATTGAATTAGACTCCTTTCTGGAAAGCAATTAAAGGAAAAAAAAATACAAGGCAAGGTTAAAAACAAGTCAGAATGTATGTCCCTACTTTGTGTCAATCCACCTCGGTGCAGCTTAAAATCTCAGCATACAGGGAACTTGCCTTAAGTACTCAGAGGTGACTAAATGCACAAGACAGCAGAAGCCACGTGTGCCTCAGCACATCTGAGCTCCCCAAGTGCTGGGAAAAGAACCACATGGTTTATATTTCACATTTGGCTTTGGTTATTCAAATAACATGCATTACACCTGCATCAGTTCACAATAAGTTTATTTTATGTGAAGAAAAGCTTTGCCATTAATGAAAAATTTCAGTAGAAAACAGTACCTCCTGCTTTCAATCTAGGTTACTCAAAAGTAGAAGCTTGTATTAGTGAAAACTTCAGTAGAAACAAATCTGTAGGAAACGTTCTTGGCACATGAAGTAAAAGCTTTAAACACATTAAGTTTGAATAGAGTATTGACCGTGCAACCATGCTGGCAGAAAAGCCAGGTTTTAATGGCTGGTATTTGTCCCTCAAGACAATAACATGGAAGACACACAAACCTGCTTACATAACGTTAATTGTATATAAATATGGTGTTGCCATAATTGACAGTCTCTATTCAGGCCAACCATTTAGTTTAGCAGTTCTAAATAAGTAATAGGCACTTTGCCTTTCTGATTTCCCCTTTCACCCATCAGCCAGTCTGAATCCATGCCAGGGATACTGTATACTGTTATCACCTACAAAAAAAGAAACACATTATTATAAACTTTGTTTGCAGGGAAGAGAGTTACAGTCTATCTTCATGTGATTCCCAGTGTCTTGGAATTCAGATTAACCAGGTTAACCAGAGCATTTAATACGAGCATCCATGGAACATAATCTAATGCTCATAAAAATTATTTCACTGGTCCCTGGACAAGAATAGACACAGTATCATAAAGTACCTCTTTTCTGCTGAAATTCTATTCATTACTGTTTGTTTGCTATTATGTTTTATCTTTAAATCTTGTGTATCCACCCTCAGCCTTAACAGGCACCCTAAAAGACAGTTCTGTGGAGTGCATGATAGAGAGACAGATGGTGTTGATGTGCTACATCTTCACAGAAAATCTGAGCCCACGGCTTCTATGTAAGTCACTCTCTACATAACAAAAAAGTCAAAAATATTGAAGTAATGCATATTTAAAAACCCAAAAATCCTGATTTTTTTTTTTTTT
The DNA here is from genome assembly GCA_013397195.1 of Hylia prasina. Taxonomy (NCBI): domain Eukaryota; kingdom Metazoa; phylum Chordata; class Aves; order Passeriformes; family Sylviidae; genus Hylia; species Hylia prasina. The sequence continues at coordinate 5,511,766 of VYXD01006830.1, forward strand.
CAGATTTCTTCTTCAGCATTAAGCTACATTCACATTACCAGATGGAACTCTGTTCCAGCACTGTGCTTCATCATCTATCTCCACAAGCTTTGTATGGACTCTCTGACTTAAAACTGCAACTGAACTGGAACAGGAATAAACACAGCACAACCTTCACCATCAAAGCAAGAAGTAGCTGTATTTTCATAGTCTTCCCAAACTGCAATATTCAACATTTGAAAGACTAATCATATTGATAACAGTGCTAAAGTGTGGTGAAAATTAGACAGCAGAACTGCATCTTGACTGTCTAGCAAATGTTCTTGCAAGCTAAGATGGTGTCACAGATGTTGACTCTCACTACAGAATATTAGGATATACAGGTACAGGACAATGCTCCACAGGTATTATTGAAATTTAATTTTAAAAGATCAACTACACAGACTTTTTGATATAGCACATCTTATTTGGCTACTCACAAGCATTCCCATTTTACTTTCAAATGATCAAGGTACATAGAAAACTCTTACCTCATCTGCAAGTAGAGATAATTCACTGCTGTTTGCAGCATCATAATCATAGAGAACTCTTGCTTTTCTGCTGCCACTCGATGACTTCAGTTCACTGATGCCTGAAGTAATGATTGAATTGCTTACTGAAGGCAATGAAGCAGAGGCTGAGGCCAAGACTGAGGGAGAAGAAATGCTCTGCACAGGAGTTGTGGAAGACTGATTGTTATTAGAGAGGAAAGTAGATGGAAAGCTGTGAGAAAGAAAAAAAAAAAAAAAAGGTTCTGAGTGAATCTGTTTTACAGGGGGCATTATGCATGCTCCCATGCCTAAATTAGCATTCTTATTTTTATCAGCAATAAACACCAGTAGATAGCAGTATAAGAACAGCACTGAGAGTTGTATAACATAAATAAAGATACTTGTTCCCGATAAGTAGCATAAATCAAATAATTTAAAAGAAATACTGCCACCTTAAAAAACCCTGGATGTTTGTCTCTTTAAAAAGGCAAAACCAAGAAAGTACTGTTGGTCAAACTTAATTCAGGCTGTACTTTGATAAACATTTCTTTTGACAGCTCTGCCAGGAAAAGTAGCCTCCACCTCCCTCCTCCTGCTCATTCCTCAATTATGTGGTTACACAAAAGATTGTGCTGACGAACCAGATCAGGGAAATACAACACAACCTAAAACCATGGCCTCCCTCCAAATGCAAGAAAAACCACACAACTATTTTTGTAATCTAAATCAGCTCATTGATTCAGCTAACTTCATGCTGTAAAACAAAAAACATTTTTTACACTAAAAATGAACTTATATCAACTTAAGCTTCTGATTTCTAGGTCAGGCTGCTACTTGCTCAGTGCCAGCTGTAGTGCTTGCCAGACCCTCCCATGAAGTCAATTAAACTCATTAACCTGACTGAAAAAGAGGGGAAAAAAGTGTATAATCTCCTACTTAGTTAATGAGCTCAGTCACAAAAAACTGTTCTGAGTGACAGAGCAGATACAAGGGAAAGCACTGAATAACATGACTGAAAAATGGAAGGAGCAAAAAGGAGAGCAAGAGCAGCAAGAGATTTTGGGGCAGTGGAGTAGGAAGAATGGACCAGCAATGAATGATGAGCTCTGAGAATGTCTCATGTCACTCTGCCCTACATGCTGGGATGCAGCTCTGTGGCAGGCTAAAGTCATATATTTAGCAGCTGATGCAACAATCTCTTGTCCTTTTGCTGCCTCACTTGGTTCTAACACCCATCTGGATTCTACTTTAAGAGTATGTCAATAGAGGTTTTAAAAAGTGGGAGAGCCAATGCAGTAAAAAAGGGCCAGTAACTAGGAGTTAGACTGAGTCATGGTGACCTGGAGCTGTAGTTGCATTTCCTTCCATTCTTTTGACCAGTGAATTCCCAAACATAACTTCCCTCATCAGTCCTTCTACATGGATGCATTTTCATTAACATCAGGGATATGCGTATATTACCTCCCCTCTCCTTTTGTTTGCCCACTCTTTTGACATAAGGAAGATCTAAACATACCACACAAATCAACCCACCAGAAAACAGCCTGATCCCATCTCTTCCCTTCCCTTCCCACCTCTGCTCCCCAGTCAGATTCTTTCTGAAGGTGCAGTTCAGTGGCAACTCTACCCATGTAAATCCAGATCAGTATATTCCCACAACCATCCATGTCTGCAGCTTTACTGGTGCTCATATGATCATAAGAGGAGCTGTTTTAGGGAGCTGATGCAGGTAAAAACTAAACCCATCAATGCAGCAACTAATTTTTGGTTCATGTGACAATAAATACTCAAACTAATGCAGCCTATAGCTGCAGCAGTCCTGCACACAAGGTTCCAGGTTCCCACTATATTTAACCTGGTAAATGCACAATGCCACCAAACACAGCAGACTCACTCCTATACCCTTTTTTGCACATGTTCATTCTCTATGAGTTGAGTCAGATCTAGCAATCTGCTGCTTTTGATTCAACAATCTGAACTAACCAAAAACCAGGAAGATTGCTAACTTTCTATGAGAATAGCTTTCTAAACATGTTCACCTTGTAGTCACAATTGTATCTGTCTGAAAGGAAAGAGCAGCAGTGTAATATGAAGGACAGCACTTAGCTCCCTGACAGTCAGATCAAATTGCATGTAAAAATTGGGAAGAATTTCAGGAAACTGTTCTGAATTTAGGTAACAGCTTACTACTGCAAAGGAGGAAGTCCCATTTCCCCCTCTGGCTTACCTTGACCCCACTTGATCATAAAGAGCTGGTTCCACTCACCAAGAAGAGACTGCAACTCCACCTTTTTTTTTAATTTGCTAGATTAGTTTTTCAAACTAGATCATCATGTTCCCTGAACAAATCAAACAAGCAGAATAAAGGAAGCCAAAACCAGACCCCGTATTTCTGTAGGTATAACTCAGCTGTGCCTCATGATGTATTTATTACTTGATTACTTGGCATTCAACCAGAGGGATTTAATTTTAAATGACAATCAGCTGTTTCTCAATATTGCTAAATGACTGTTTAATATACTGCTAAACCTGTTCTCAGTTAACATAGTAATTACCTGAAAGTCATTCTGCTCAGTTCAAAGGGTCACTGGTTTGTACAGCCAGTGGAACAGAAAGCAAAAACTTTACAACTACTCTGTCAATCAGTGGGGCATTAAGTCCCACTCCTTTTGCAAAGCCAAATGTAAGGCATTTTGCTGGAAGGCTTCAGTTATACAGAGGTTGTCTGGTTTGGGTTTTTTATTTTGAATGCTTGAGTAACAGGAATTTCACAACTTGTAGAGTAAGACACTAGTAATAGATAATCTGAAAAAAAATTATGCCACATCTTACATTTGTCTATCAGGGAAGCTGAGAAACTTCAGAGCAGAAGCAGTTATCAGGAAGAAAAAGAAAAAAAAAAGCAGCCAGAGTACCGGAATATTTGAAATAGATTTGTTTAGTTCATTCTGAGGAACTGAAAATAAGAAAAAAGGGAGATTTGATTCCCCTCACAGGAGGGGAAGGCAGTACAGAGATAAGCAGCTGGTGCTGCCTTGAAGAAAAACATCCATAAAAACATGTCTATTTATATAAAGAGAACTGAGTTCAAGTTTTCCCCCCACCTTTCTCTTCAGCTGCCTCTGAAGAGTACTTCAGGAAGACCAGTGCTCAGCTTTGGAACCAGGAAGGGGTTTATGCCCTAGATTCTGGCCCAGGTAAAATATAATATGCATCTCCTCTGAGAACCAGGTTTCTGTTTCAATTAACAAACTGATCTCACCTAGAGGCTGAATGCCTCTGGTCCATCAACAACCTCAAAACGAAACTCAGTCCTTCTCAGTTCTTGGCTTTTATGTGAGAACATTGCGCAATGGCGTTCTCAGATGTGTGACAAGCTGTGTAACTCAGCACTGTGTGTTAACCAACACAGCACTGGCAGACACAACTGAAATCTAGCTGAGCTGACTAAGTTGTTTATTTGGTCTGTATGTGCCCACATAACCTCGGGAGCACAGAACACAAACCCTACTCATCTGCTTATTTAATGCAAGTGCTACACACCACATCCCTCTAAATGGAGACATTTCCAAAGCAGGGAGCACAACCTGAGACCCTGTCCCAGCGCTCTCTGTTATACTTCAGTGGGATTTCCTTGCACAACGAAGGAAAGACACACCCAAGATTTAATACCATAACTATTTTAATCCACATAGGCAGAGAAACTTCATGTCACTGTTAGAGGCATTTAGAATTTTGCAAGGCTTCCATGCTTTTAGTCTTCTACCATTCATAGTAATTTTATTAAAAATACTAATCAGATCACAGCCACATAAAGATACATCCTTCTGTTTTCCTAAAGGCACTATTTTCTTGAAATACACTTTTTTTTAATACTTGGTAGCAGTTTACACAAACTTTAAACAAAAACAGCAGTTCTAGGACAAGCTATACATCCTAAAAGCAGAATTTAAAGAGGAACATGCTCTTCCTTAGAATAAGGGAATTATGTTAAAGGCTTTCTGTTTGATAAATACACTAGAATTAGAATATATATTTTGTAAATATCTTCTCAAAATAGTCGTGTAAATATATTTCACTTAATTTCTAATTTAAAAGTTGCTTTTCCTTAATACTGTAAATGTTTGTTTTCAAGCTTTCAATTCCACAACTTGTATTTCTGTAATACCACATTTTATAGTTAAATACCTAGAATGTATTAGATTGAGATGTAACTTTAAAAAGTAGCTTTTCTTTAGATCAAAGTTTTAAATACTTTAAACTACAGTTTAGTAGTTTAAAGTCCTTAAACTACAAATTTAAACAAACTGAGGAAATCAAATGCCACAGGAAATTGCAAGTCAGGAAAAGGATAAGACTCAAGAACACTTGGTTTTACTTCCTTGTCAAGGAAAACATAAACAGAGATACCTCAGAGACAGTTACCTAGAACAGACACTACAGTAAACTGTCAAAGCACAGACAATTCTTCAGTGCATACACTCACGTGAGTAACATGACCTAACTCTAAAAAAGGGTAATTTGTGAAGAATTAGAATAGAGAAACTTTAAGTGTAAGTATGTAGATCTGTCTACATTCCCACCAATCACACAAAAAGGATTAAGGACAGAAACTAATGTCAGTTTCTTCTCTTACTTTAAAAATGCTAAACCCATGAAACAGTAAAACAAGACAAACTTGCTCATTCTACCGTGTGTGCTCTGGATAATAGGATGATGTAGATTTCTCCCTCTACAGTATCTATGCTGGCAACTCAGTTAAGAGTGAACAACAGGGTTTCATCAGAAAATCAGATAATGACCTGTAGCAAATTGAGAGGCAACGGGAATTTATGGGTAGTATAAAAACTTTTCCCACATTGCACAGTGGTTTAGTAGCATGAAGCATAAGACAACTGAATGATTACAAATAAACCTCTAGAAATTCATTTTTGTCACATGAAATGAGGTTACCAAGAGCTCACCTTCCTCAATTACACAATATAAAAAATCTCAGTAGATCAACTCTCAAAAAGCATTAGTGCTGTGCGTAGGCTTAGGGAAGTAGTTGCACTGGGTAATTACATATTAGTTACCTGAGAACAGATCTAAGTGCAGCATGCCTGTGTGCTCACCACTGTTCTATCAGTGTAAGTTTTCCTACTATTCATAAGCATTTATTAAAAACTGAGCATTTTCCTGAAGTTTATATAATATTACTACCTTCCAAGTTGTTTCTGAAGATCCAACATATACTGGTAACATTGTGCATAATAGGTCATCTGAGCTTCCACAAAGTCATTCAGGCAGCGGAGATGATGTGCCTGTAACACAGCAAAGAATTCAAGTGTTTAGTCTATAAGGGCACCATGCTGCATTAGAAAGAGTAGGCACCTCATCAGGTGCTAATGCCAATACTGGCACTTGGGGATAAACACCAGATAGGCTTAGTGCCCGGATTTACCAGGTAAACAGGATAATAAAATGTCACAAAAATTAACATACTCGAGTAAATATTTTTGTGGTTTCAACACTCAGTTGATCTGATGAATGGGAAGCTGGGTATAAAAAATGAAAATGAAAGCTCCTGCATTCTGAAGGTGTATGGGAAAGTAAAGTTAAATTCAGTGGATATTAAGTAAAAATTTATTTAAAAAAACCCAACCCTTGTAGTTTGATGCTTTAATGCATGGAAGTGAAACCTCATAGACCAGAGTTCCCCAGTAGTTTACTGCAGCTATTCTTAGAAGGTGCCCTGATACTGACTTTCCCCCTCAACACCTTTTGGGTACTCACATGTGTGCTGCTGATCCCTTCCAGCAGCAGTCTGGTGATCTCTGCTTGACGGTCAAATTCACTCTGAGTAATTCGCACTTCCTGTTCAGACTAAAAGAAAGAATGCACCTCAGGTACTGGTACGAGCTCTGTGCTACACCTGCCCACTGCAACAGCCCCACTTGGTGCACAAGTGCTCACACAAACACAGGAATCACAAGCTTAGGTGTTTGAAATGGGCTTTTTCTTTACAGATCTTTACCAGGCAAAAACAGTAATTGCATTCTGGGTTCAGAAATGTTGAGGCCCTGGGTACACAGCAAGCAGCTTTATTATCAGACACCTACTACATATGCAAAAGAAAGGCATTTATTTGCCAGCAGTATTACCCCACCTCTCCTAACAACAAACCAGGTGTTCACTGGCACAACCCCGTCTGCACCAGGGGTTTTGTCAGCACACCAGTGGCAGCCAAGAATAAGTAATTTTTTTCTATATATCAACTTAACAGGTTTCTGATTAAATAATTCAGGTTATTTTTGCCACATAACTGCACAGCAATCAGCTGTACATAAATCTTTCATGTGAAGTTTTACCAGGATGTCTCATAATTTAATGTCTTATACTGGCCACCAAACTACTACAACTATTTCTGGAGCTTGTAATCAAGAAGTCTTTGAAAAGAAATAAATCTGAACTACACAAAATGGGTAAAATTTCTATTAAAATGATGTAATACAAGTTTCATATTTCAACAACTCAAAAAAATTATTCCCTGTTACATATAGTCCTCAACAATTTTTAAGTTATCAGCGTTACATTACTTTTAAATTATTTCAATCTAGCACAGTCAAAATTACTTTGGAGTACTTTTTTTGAGGGGAAAGAAAAAAGAACACTAAACATACATATACAGAATATATGCTCTAAGATTCATTGTTCCAAGACAGAATGTCCTCAGCCTAAAATCTAGACTACCTTGCCTCAGTGCTTATATTAATTTAGTGCCTTGTTTCTAAAAACAAACCCAAGGGCAAAAGCCTACATTAAGTCCAAGATGCAGCAATTACTATTCTCAACAAAGGAGGAAATATAATTTCAGGAAAATGTATGAGGTGATACCAGCAGAACCCTGGTTTCAAAAGCACTTTATGTGTTTGCAAATATTCTGTTCTTGCATTCAGCTAAAGTTAATCAGTATGAAAGGTCACATGGAACCTCAGAAAAGAGCACAGAATGATAAAGTTACCTAAGAAATGTTTTTCCATCTGAAGTCACTGCAGCTGGAAAGGCTTACACAGTAAATAAGCAGTGAAGATGTACCTAAAGAGAACTGTGTGCTTCTTATTCAAACCTGAGATAGCAGTGCTTGTATCAAGTTTCAAACTAATTAGGTCTTCAAAGTTTGTTGAGGAAAGAATCTTTGCTTGGAATTTTCTGATTAAATTTGAATTAGTATCAGTGAAATCCATCTGTAAGTCTTTGAGAGAAATGTAAGAACAGATGAAAAAGCTAATGTGATAGCAACATCTTAATTTTCTTTAAAAAACCCATCAAATCAGTAAGTAAATCATTTATCTGGAGAGAAATAGTTTTGTCTCTTGCTTCTCGGAAGTCAGCAGTTGTTAATGTGCTCCTGTCTCCCTGTCAGGTAAGTAAATACAGGAAAATAAGAACTTGCAAGAAGGGGACATACCCATCAGAATAATTTTATTTGTTTCAACAAGGTTCTAGCAAATCAACTACTTTCTGCAAGAAAACGAAAAGTAATGGTAATAGGTAACGTGGTAACACATACTAACTTAGCCCGTACAGAGTGACTTAAAATATATTTGCCAATGTACTGGTTTTATAGAGATTTACATGAACTGAATTATGTGATGATGTCTTTAATCAGTTGGACCATCCCTATTTTCAGTACTGCTAGGTGACAACTATCAGGACAGCATATCTATTCTACACCTTGGGGTAAAGGTGAAAACCAGCTCACTTTTAATCTGGGAACTTTATGGCCTGATTACCCTTGTTTCTGAACAGAGAGAAGAGCTCAAAAATACAAGACTAAACTTCCCAGCTGCAGTTGTATTGTGTTTTTAGGATCATTAAAAGGCTTTACTAGGTACATCTCATGAAGATCCCTCAAAATGGAACTTGCTCTGCAACTACAGAATATGACCCCAGGTTTTGTATCTGAATATTCATATGTAAATCATCTCCCCAGATTTCATATAGGAGTACAGGACTACTTGGAAATACCGTGCAATCCTGCAGTGAAGGGACAATACACATAAAAGCATATGAAATAAAATCACCTTCCTAATGTTGTTTTACTAGACATGCTTTTAGTAATACACTACTAGTAGATATATAGTTGTGCTTAGTATTTAATCTTCTGAAACCTGAAAGGCCCTGGAGGGGCCCAGTGTATTCTGATGTCATGCATCAGGCTGCCCACATCAGACTGAAATCAACATGTAATATCCTTTATTACAGCAGACCAGCACAAGTTATGATTTCAGAATTCTGCAATTTTCAAATTGTTTACTTACTTTCGTCACTTCCTCAGCCCATATCTAGTCAGCATTAAGAGTGGGGGAGGAAAAAATAAAAACATACAAACTTAGACATTGGTGGTACTCTATTACAGTGTGTAATCACACTTTGGCTAAGTACTTTCCTGTCCTCAGAACTTCACAGAGATCTGAGGAGTGCTACAAGTCAGTTGCCCAAAGTCCTTCATATACAATGAATCTATTATGAATATGGATAGCATTACATCTATGAAACAAATTAGATACTGAAGAGAGTGTGACTTGTAGAACTCATATGTTACAAGAATCTACTTAAAACAAGCTACTACAATACAAGACATGACTGCTTAAATAAATTACATGAATCAGACTAAATTACTCTAGGAGGAACTTAAGTTACCTTAATGCATTATAATAATGGAAAAGTATGGAAAGCTATTCTCATTTTTACACTGAAACAGATGAATGCTTTCTCTTGCTAATTTCATTACCAGTTTTCTATTTCAGAAGCACTTTGACTGAAACCTAAATTTAATTAAAAATGCTACAGAGGTATCTCAAATTGAGTATTAGAATAGTAGCAAGCAGCACAGCAAAATCATAGAACTGCAAGGGATTTAGTCTAAAAGTTAATTACTTCAGCTTGCCCTTTCAATTCCCTCTTGCAATGTGGTTCTTTAGCCTTCATCTTCTGCCACTGTAAGATGATGACACAATCAGGAATAGGGAGAAATGTGTATAAAGGTTGCAGGAGCAAACTGTAATAAACAAGTTTATTTGCTCTTTTATCTGATCACAGCTGAGAAATCTGGAACACTAAATTAAGAGGAGATCCAATATGCTGTGCAGATCCAAACCCCAACCAGAACAGCCTGGACAGCACAGTCTATGCTGTACAGAACTAATTAATCTTTTTCTCTTCCACTTTTACAACTACAGTGCTAAAACCAACTGCACAAGAGAGTCCTTGCAACAAGTTTAGGATACACTGTAGTCTAAGTTAATGGCTTAACTTCTGTGACATTATTCAGTTGCAGTTCTTTGTAATACATTGCTTGAAGGGAATAATTTCTACATATTCCTGGCTGATTCGCATAATTCACTTGTACTCATATTAATTCCTTTCCTCCAATAGCTGAAAATAATTTCAGAAGTGAAAAATTATCTCTTTCGTATCCTAAATTTATATTTATAAAATCACAAAAATTAGAATATAATACTGTATATTTCAAATTATCAAAAATAATCTGATAAAAATAACATCCAATGCTGTACTGACATTAAGTGCATTTAGTGCATTACACCAATCCATTTTAGAAAGACCAAAATGAGCTGGATAGCAAGAGGAAACATTTGACAGGAAAATGAGTGAACACAGGAGGCCAACAAACCTTTAGCCATTTTACATGCAGCAAGTTGAGCATGTAAGAGACATTTACCATAATGTTATTCTCTTCAGGCTGAGAGATGTTTAGTTGCTTAAGTGTATAGATGAAAAACAAAAGCAAGTTACAACACTGTAAATATAGCAGGTAAATAGATTATCAGCACAAAGCACTGCAAGTTTAACCTAACCAAGACTGTGAAGTGAATATAGATAAAAAAAGTTTAGATTTTGATTTTAAACACTGAACTAAGCTGTTTCAGTTGTACAATAAACATGGGACAAGTAATTTTCAAATTCTTTTTCCCAGTTATAAAAATATGCAATCACATCGAGATAATAGTTAGCAGTTTAACCTGTCACAGAAAATAGTAGAGTATAAAAATTTGCATCATAGCTCAATACACTTCACTAACCTATCAGTCCAGCCCTGTTTGTTAGGTTTCTTCCTTTATAAATAAGGGAGGCAGCAGAATATGACCCATTTGCATCACACCTTGCAGAACATCCAGGTTAGTTCTTACTTCTGTATTGCACAGGATAAAGACAAGCTGCAATTTTGTTATTTCTGCTGGCATTCTACAATCTGATACTTCTTAAACATGCACACTGTTGTCAAAATGTATTTAAAATTAAAGTATTGACAAAATAGTGAAGAGGTTTAGAGTTTCATTCTCTTCCAGCACTAAATTATTTGTGCATAAAACTGCATACTTGCTGCATGAATACTTAGGATCAAGTAGTAGCAGCAATTGGCACCAAGCTCTGAACAACTGCACTGGTGATGGAATTAAAACTTCAGTATAATATGAATATATATAATTTTAATACTAGGCTCAAGGGGAACAATTCCTTATGGTCTTTTCATTGCTTTAGAAAGTAAGGTACATACCTGCTACCACACCACAAAGGAAGCTAATAATAAAAACACTTTTTTTAAACTTAACTCTGAATAAAGTCAAGCAAAGGAATAGTTTACTATCCAATGCTCCTCTATCCATTGCTTCTAAATTGCACTACTTGCTGATCAAAACCCTTCTCTGCTCTCCATTGTTAGTCTTACAAATTAAGAAAGCTTGACAAACAGAGAAGTGACTCCTTTTGCATAGAATTTACATAAGGGAAAATGCATGCACAGACTTTAAAATACAGATGGTTTAAATACAGAAGGACAGCGTGCATGACATGGACTGACACACAAGAGCAGAACTGTCAGGTAGAGATTATGTTGGTTTTTAGATGATTGTTGGTTTTCACGATCCCAAAGATGCACCACTTCAAAGCTCAAGATGATATCTCTGAGATCTTTCAGGACAAATGTCCATTTGGAAAAGCTAGCAAAAACTGACAGTCCTTCTTCTGCCTCTCCATCATGTACACTGTCCCTCTGTATTTAAATTGTCTGGATTTCTTAATTTGCATTAACTTAATTTACTGCATTAACCCTTATAGGAAAAATCACTTCACTGTCCATCATTAACTGCTGAACCTTTAGGAATGCAGTCAAAAGATAGCTATGAACATACTGTAAATATATACTGATGAAAGTACAGTCAACAGTCCATTCCTTCACTTAGAGCATTTTAAGAGTTTAAAAAGCAGTAGCCTTTTTTCTCCATTTAATCTCCTTGAATAAGCATTTTTTGAGGGAATCAGAATGGTTAAGTCATGTGAGTTGAAGAGTCTCACTTTTGTTTGGTGGTGTAAAATAGTAAGCAATACATAAAGGGAAACCACAAATATTTTTGACATACAGAAGTTAAGTATAGATGGGCTCATCAGTTGAAAGCAATTACACACACACTTCAACATCTGCAGAGATTCAAGTATTTGTATTTACACCTATATTGGCAGGTTGCATCAATTACTTTTTGACAGTCTAGGCTCATCTACTATAAAACAAGAAGAGAATAAGTAAGTTCAACTTGACGGAATATTTAAAAGTAGAAGACTAACACCTTGATCAGTCAGGTCACTTAACTCACTTCTGTTTCCTTGTGTTCCACTTAGGCATTCTTACAAAAGTATCTAGAAAAACAACCAGGGTAAGAAGCTGGGACTGGAAACATAACCAAGCAGTCAAGTTGATAAATATGTATCAGTAAGTCTGAAAGTTATGGACCAACTTAACCCGCCCCCTACTTACTGCAGCTCGAGCTTCTGCAACTTTTGCCTTCTTCAGCCTGGTTTTTGCAGCATCCAAATCCAGTCTTTTATTTTGTAACAGTTTACGTTCTTTCTGAAAGTGAGTTAGGTTACATTGTGAGAATGGGTACACATACTGACTGTCTACTTGGAAAAGTCGACTGTCTCCTTGGAAAAGCTTTAAAGAGCTTTAAAGAAAAGCTTTTAAAGAGCTTTTATCATGTAAAAAATGGTTCTTCAGTTAAAGAGAGGCAGAATTAGATCCTAAATATTCTCACACAATTTATACTCAATATGCATACTCCTCATAGAACAACAGGTAGCAAACAAATGTTTTCATCATTATTTTGTTTTTACCTCTGCAGAAAACCAGAAAACACTCCAAAGGCACAAATTTCACTTGAATTTTTCTATATTACCTTAAGGAAAGTAATAATACACCATTATCTACCACTTCATTTTGAAGACCGACAGTTACAATTGGTGTTAAATTCTGAAAAACATACAATTGAACTTACAGTAATAGTTTTGTAGTCTCCTTCAATGAAGTTTCTTAGGGGAGTGAGAAAGTTTATAGCAGAAGTTTGAATTAGTTCTCTGTCTGCTGCCCCAATTCGCTTTTGTGTTTCTCCACATTTAATGAGTGCATTTCCTGCAAAGGAAAAAATATGTTAATCATATTGTTCAGGCTGGAGGTTAACAAAACAGGTTGCTACAGTCAGGAAAGTTTAAGCCAGCAGTTTGAAAAACAATCCATTGCCATGAAAAGGGCCTTCAAAAGACAGAAAAAAATGTGCAAAAAGTCAACCCCCCAAAAAAACCACTCCAAAGCCCCCAAAACTACACAGCAAAAAAACCCAACATAGAAACAAAAACCCCACAAACAACAAGCCAAACCCTTTTTATTACGAACAATCACAGGTCAAGGCAAGATTTCAATGAGATCACACTGAGAAATGACACTTATTATGGCAACTCCATAGTGAACACCTATTGCAGAACTGGATATGATACGTACTTATTTTAATCCAACAACTTCCTTTCCTACACAACATTCTTAAGACAGGAGGAGTTGGCAGCTTTAAGGAAAAAGTTTATTAAGATATCAGAAAACAATGCGCTTTTCCTCACCCTCATCTACTGAAACTTCTAAATACGCATTTCTACATTAACTGAGCGATACTTTGAAATTTAGTTGCAAGTTAAGTATCAAAGCTGAAGTTAGTGTATCAAAAGGAATTTCAACAGCCTGACACTACTTAGTTAAAAGTACACTAAGTGTTCAGAGAACTAAGACTATGACAACACATGAAATCCTAACAGCATATCTATGCGCTAACATTTGATCTTATTTGCCTGAATTCAAAAAAATTCTGCAACTTAAGGGACAGTGTGCCTCTAAGTACAACTCTGTTTGATGTTAAACAGCAAGACTTGAGGCTGATGATCAGCAGGAAGCCTACAGGTACATAAAATCATGTGGAAGTAAGAGGAACAAAACTTGCCACTATAGATTTTGGCAGAAGGATTCTATAAAATATTTACTTTTATTTAATTGGATTTTTCTTTTTTAAAAAGGAACACCATTATTTACAGATATAAGGAACTCATTCTTCACAAAACAAAAGTTTTCCCTCCCACAGTAATTTTGAAGAAAGAATGAATGAACTGTCAGACTTCACATACCATAATATATACAGACATCTGCATTTTTCAGTTGTTTAAATTAACAGCTGAATTTGTATCAGCAACTTTAGGAGTTGTAGAGAACACTAGAATTAGACTTTTAAATTAACAGCAGTGTAAAAGTATTAGAGGCCCCCAACCATCCTGCCATAGGTATATAAATTTTCTAGAGAAGGAATAAAATTTAGACTGTGTTTCACACTACTATCCTTATCAAAATATTATCTATTAAGAAAAGCAGGAATACTGTAGAGGTAGAGAAGAGTTAGAGTTTCTTACGACAGAAATCAATTTCAAGTAACATTTTCACTCCGAACAACAAATGAAGTCAATAAATACTGACAAATGTGCAGATGTGTTCCTTTAACAAAGAAACTAAACTCCTAAAGTAGTTGTTCTGGTAAGATAATTATCCATCAATGAAGATGGATACCATTCCAAGCACAAGTTCTGTTTCTAGACCTGAACAGAAACCTCATCATTGATCTCCTAATGCTCAGTTATACAGCAAGTCAACTCAAATTGATACAAATGTCACCAAATTGTTTTGTCTAGAGGAAGACAAGAAATATAATTTTACATTGTTAAAAAAGCCTGTATCTATGGGGTTTTTTTACTTCTTACCATAGGCTGTTCCCGGGCCAAATTCATTCCCAGCATCAATCATATACTGGCCTAGTAACTCTGGATTATTCATGCGGCTTGGTGCTTTGCGGTCCAGCTTCTCATACACAAATTCTTCTATTCTGGCATCTAAAAATGTTTATTTGAAATAATTACTGTCATTCAAAGCACAAGTTAGAAAGAGAAACAAACAAGAAAAAGGAACACCAAAAAAAGTATGTCAAAATCCAGCCATTAAACTCAGCATTAAATTAAAAATGTTAAGCTGGAGATCTTGTTCTTGAAAACTGACCATACTGCATGTTTGCCATGCCATGTTCAAATGTTTCCTAGAACCATCTGGGAGAGTGAAAATTTATACTTTTCTTCTCCATTAGCATAGTTAGACAGCTTTTCAGAATTTTGATCAGAAGTCTTCACAGTAAGAGCAATAACAGAACACTTATTAAAAAAATCAGTCTTTTGTTCCTCCTCCAGAAAAAAGATCAAAATTGTTCACAATTAGCAGTAGAAATTAAGCTGAACAACTACTCTAGGTTCCCTATTAAGATATTCTGAAAGTTCAATAGCCCCAGAAATTATACCCTCTTTCCCATGCCCCATGCTCCCTCAACACTCTGAAAGAAATCATTAAAAGATATTAGAAAATGTTTCATTTCATGTTCCCATATTTTTTTAGTCTGAACAATAAAATTATCAGAAAAACTTGTTGAGACTATGCAAGCATTACTACCGATCTATCATAATACCTTCTACCTAAGAAGCTACTTATGTGGAAAGGCCTCACACACCTTAACAGGGACCCTGTAATAGAAAGAGCAAACTTCTCAGGTCTAACACCTGATTTCTCTGACCACTTGCTTTCATTTCTCACCTAGCTGGCTTTATTTATACAGCCAGTATGAACTCATTTCAGCCTACAATAGTACAGACAACCACAAAGAAGCTTTCCAGTGAACAAACCTACCACTTCAATACTACTCATTAATTAGACAACTTTCAACAGCAGTGGATTAAGTAACTACTCTTTCATGAAGGTCACAAAAATTAATCTAAGACAGACAATTTTGGGTGCCAGCGCATTCCATGGTAACAAGGGTGAACCAAAAATAATCAAAAGTGATTTGTTTTCCTTACTCAAGCCATAGTGTTTATTTTTTACTAAATCACAAAAGAACTGGAAAGTAATCTAAAATTATTGGACTATTACATGGGTCTGATCCATAGGTACAATTATAAACTGATTGAAAGTCATTTTTCCTCCCCTAGACAGGGTCACTCCATTAACAACCACCCAAAGCAGCATGTGATCCTTCTCCCAAGCAGGCCAGCAAACAGCTGAAGTTACATTCACAAAGATCACTGCTCAATGCTGAGTATTTTTAGCCAGAAAATGGGCTGGTGAGCAGAAGTGAGACACTACCATGTATCATCCTTCTATTGAAACTCTTCAAAACGTACTTTCCATAACTGCAGCCTTCAAANTCAGAAAATGGACTGGTGAGCAGAAGTGAGACGCTACCATGTATCATCCTTCTACTGAAACTCCTTTATACACTTTTACTAGCCTCCAGTCAGTGCTTCAATACTCAAAGCTTACAAGTTTCTGAAAAAGTCCAAGAGATGTTACAAACACTGGATTGAATGAAAAAGGCAGCTATTTCCTCTGGCCTAGACAAAAGTAGAAATTGGAGCTAGAATATTCTGCAAGTTCTACTGCATCTTGCCCAGATGATTAGTTGGTTTATTTTTAAAATACTGTTTTTATGGAACTAAAACATGCAACACACTTCCAAAGTAATACTCCACCAATCTCTGTAATAAAGAATTTATCTACTTGGCATTAGCAGTGTATGATTTCCCTTTACTAATGAATCCTAACTTAGTACGTCACTACAAGGAGAATATTTATGTTTTCAGTGCAGAAGCAGTAGCAGTTTTATAAAATTATCATTTGAGCAAACCCAAAGGAAGTTTAGATCTTTTCAGTGAAGTAGCTCACCCACTAACTAGACACCAGGTCTTGACTTAAAATCTAGATCTACACACTAAGCAAATTCCTATAGATCCAAACTCTAGTACAACTGTAGGATGAGTCTGAAACTGATCTCCTCAAAACTACCATTCATAGCAGCAACTTCAGAAACAAATAAAATTAACACACCATAAAACATAATTTCTTCTGCCCATGTTTTTTTCTGTTACTGTTACAGTAAGAGACTCAACAGTGATGAAATCATATTTGACACTTTTTTGTATTGCTTAAATAGGGTGCTAATTCTTTAGTAATAGAATTATTAAAGACAGGTATTTTAGTTCATCTTGCCTGCTTCAAGCTGATTTGTATTGTGCAGAGAGTATTCCAAGATATCTAGAATTAGAATGGCAAATTCAATTAAACAGTAAACAATTCAAAAACCCAATCAACCTGAGACTGAGCAGCATATGGAACCAATACAACAGTTTAAAAAGCTCTGCATAAAGTTTTCCCCAATGGAAAGGTTCAGGAAGTACCAGCAACTGGCAGTGTCTCTAACTCCTACCAGCTCTTCAAAATGTGCTTTCCATAACTGCAGCCTTCAAATTTTAAGACTGCTGTATTTAGTCATCTCTTATGCAATAGCTATTGCAGTAAATATTTACACTGGCCTATCTATTAATTCAAAAGTTGAAAACAAAAACCTGAAGGGCTCCTTACTTGGATTTGGCTGCAATAATACTTCTGTTTGCTTCATTATTTTTTCTGTCCACAATTTAGTGCATTCTGCTTTGCTGAGAAGGTTCTCCAGATGAGCATCCAGTTCAGTCTTCTCTGCCTGACCAAGCTTTTCTTCTGTGAACTGCAAGTTAGTCAGGTTAAAAATATTCAGTTCATAGAAATAATTTTCCAGGACAAATTTAAAACCGTCACTTACATTAGTTTGAAGTTCTAAAAGATATAACTATTCCCCAGTCATCAGTAAAAATCCAAGGACAAATTTGAAAGCTATTAAGTTCAACACATCCATACTATCAGGAAAAAAGGGGGCAGGAGGATGTCAATCAGACAAAGATGGGAAAGGTAATTTATAACATTATGAAGAAATCCTCTGGTAAACTTGGTACTGAGAATTCTCACGTGAAGTGTTTTGTCCAATTTTGCACAATGTGCTTTAAAACATTAACCAAAATGAAAGTCTAGAAGTAATAAAGAAAATTAAAAGATTACTTCAATCCTGTATATTTTGCAATTGTTTGTCAATTATCCTCATGTAAAACCTGAAGACTAAACAGATTCCCACTGCAGGTACCTCGAATATATTGAAAAAAAGGTCCTGTCCAGAGGAAACAGGACAAAAATAGGGAGTTTAAACTCCAGTAAGAAGATTTAAATTATAATTAGACATTAAAGAAAGCTTCTAAAGACAAGGATTAAAAGCTAAAAGAAACTTTCTTGGGAAGTTGTGAAATATATATCTTTGGGGGTGGGGAGTGCTTTGCTTTTTAGAATAGGACAAACCAGTGTTTGATATACTCCTTAGATACCCTGTTATGCCTTAGAGAAACAGTAAGATGACGTCTGCTGTTCTTGCCCAAGCTGTGATTCCAATGACCATGAAGTACAATATAATTTCATTTTGCTAAATAAATCCATCAGACAATTCATTTCACTTGATACAAAATTCATGCCAAGTCTTACTAATCCACAAGCAGTTTGTTTTTCAATCCCAGACAGGGAGAAGCGACACATTTCACATCAGGGAACCAAGCAAAGCCGGAAGGGAGGGCTTTGCCTGCCTCTCTCCAGAGCAGTCGTTCCTCACAACAATGATGATCTCATCCCTTGACAGCCCAGTGTTCAAAGTCAGGCATTCGCAGGAGAATCTGGCTTGTGATTAAGTTGCTAACAAATTTACCAATTAGGAACTTAACAGGACTGGAAGCATTCTGACTGTCTAATTTCATTCTTAACAAGTTCTTTGGTGGCCAGTAAGAAACAGAACACAGTAGAAGTAAATTGCATTGTCCAAGTTTGTTTTAATTTCTGTCACACGTAGATTAACCAACTTTGATAGCATGCACATCTTGATAAATGCTTCTAGCATTTGCAGTTCTACATAAAAACAAACTGCAGTCATGAGAACCTTCAGCTGCCATATAGGGAAGAAGGGAATTTATTCATGGTGTACTAGTACTAGTGTTTAAAAGGCCTTTAAAACTATGCCAGGTATTTTCAAAACCTTGGTACAGATTCTTTACAATACAGTAAAAATAGGTTTGGAATTTTTTTTTACTAATTACAGACAAGAGTATTTGTATATAAAATTATTCATATTTCCTAATGAAATTTCCATAATTCCTCTCAGCAGTGTGAAGATTGCTTAGTGAAGACCACAATGTTAAATTTCACATATATACTTAAATGAAATCGTAAGGTCCCATCACAAGATCTTACAATGACAGGTGAAACTGCATCTCCTTTTTTTCCCTTGTCCAGCAAGAAAAGAGAAAGCGGAGGCTGGAAAGGAAGAATCGATCTAGGAAGCGGACAGACCTCGAAGAAGCCAGGAGTAGTGGGGGAAGCACGGAAATACCTCCATCAAAAAGAGAAGCCACAATGACTGCTTTAAGTTCATTTAAATTTCAACAACAGTATATTTTTGACGAGTTTGCATTTTCAGAGCTCTGCTGTGCTGCTGATCATTGGCTCTGCTTGAATATTGAGATTAGGGCATCAGACTGATCAGACTGATCACATCGCCCGCCAACGCTAACCACGTTCCAAACCTGATTGTGACCCATCGAGAAGAAACCAAAGTGGATTACTATACACTCTTGGATGTGCATCTTCATACAGGAAATCTCTTCAAGTTTGATTATATAAGGAAAGGGGATTACGGCTCAAGACAAGAGCTAAGGAACAAAAGACAGTTATAGTGCCCTTACTGCGAAGAAAAGGAAAGACAAATCGGAAACAATGGGCTATCAAACAAGCTTAAAAACGATACTAAAGGTACAACAAACCAAACAGTCTAAGCAGACACATACCGGACTTTCATATGTCACATTTGAACTCGATCAGGCAGCGATATGAATATCTTTCTAGCAGCCAGTAAAACCCAGGTGCTTATTTCAGGCGAGACACACCTTTGTCCTTTGCATGAACAAAGTCCGGCCGAAGCTCCCGGCAGCCGATGCCTGCGCAGCTCGTACCCCCAGTGCTGGCGCCTTCTCCCCTCTTTGCCCGTCTGACCTTGGGCTGCCTCACCCTGCCAGCCCCCCGAGGCTGCTATTGTGCAGCCAGCCTGGCGAACCCCCGGGCCTGCCCAGCCCGCGGCCGAAGGGGCCGGGTGGAGGAGACTTCTCGCAGCAGCGCATCGCCGCCCGGCCCGGCCAATGCTCCGGGCTCACCCCCGCCGGCACAGCAGGGCGCGGTGCTCCCCCCGAGCTGGGAGCCAGCGGCGGGCCCGGCCCCTCCCGGCCCCCGGGGCGGAGCCCAGCGCCCCGGCCAGCGCCCCGCGCCAGGCCCGG
>VYXD01006830.1:5539620-5583195 GCA_013397195.1 Hylia prasina
AGCGGTGCTGAGGGGCACTGCCCCGCAAGAACGGGCGACTCGCTGGACACCCCAGGGGCGGGAGCCGTCGGCAGCGGGCGAAGGGGGGTTTGTTGAGGTGAGAGCCCGAGTGTGGGCCCGGGGCGAGGGCTGGCATTGAGTGACCCGTGCCCCTGAGCCTCTCCCTCTGTGCTGGGGAGTGTGGAAGTGGAAAATAGCAATTGCAAGCTTTACTTTGTCCTTCGAGTGTGTTCAGCTTTCTGCTGTGGAAGGATTTGCTTTCTGCGCACTGTATCTGTGAATTCAGTGATAAGCAATTGCAAGCTGTGAATTCTGGTGGAAGATTTCAGGTGCATTAGCTGTGTTACATCTCTGCTGTGACTGGGGTTTACTTGGTCCATTCCAGTAATCCCACTGTAGCGGGAACAACCTGGCATGCCAGTAATGTTTTGGTTCACAGAACACCAATATATGTTAAAATATTCTGTCTTGTTACACAGCATTAAATCAAAATGTCATCATTATCACAATCATCCTTGTCTTTACCAGTACATGACTGTACTGCTCCTTCATTGGACTTTGATCTTCAGGAAAAGTTTATTCTTCTTCACACAGTTGAGGCAAGTTCATTCTGTTCCTGTCAGGCTTGATTTTTTAAATTGTACTTGTTTTGTTAACAAGGTTAAAAATATATTTCCTAGTTATTGGTGTGAGGTGGGTGCTGGAAATAGCAACAGTATACTGAAACTATGGCAAAATTCTTATTTGTTCTTTTCTGCTTACATTGATTTCCTATGATAAATGAAGCATGATGTTTAATCTTCCAAGATGCTGTTTTCACTGGAAGTAATTAAATTCAAGAACTTGGTTTTGGTTGTATATCCAGGAAAAAGCAACAGAGAGTTGCACTGTGTTACACAAGTTGAGGTCTGCCAGGAAATCTAATCCTGTAATAAAACAAGGCACACACATATATAAAATTAAAAAACCTTAGATTTTGATTGTACTATTTTGCCTTAAGACAACAGTTAGAAAACAGAGAAGTCAGCATTCTGATTCTGTGAGGAAGTGATTATTTAAGATGAGAACTTCCTGAACTTGTTACTTGTTTTCTCAATTATATGAAGGGTGATATGGATATAAAAACTGAAACTCAGTCTGAATAATCCTTTTGATGGAGATGCACCTGGCACAGGCTGAGCACAGGAGAAATGGGTCCTGGTGGGTGGAGAAGGCAACACAATCCACTTCTGAAAAAATAATGAGTAGTCAGTGGAGCATTGAGTGGAGTAAACAGATAACTTTGTGCTTGGTGAAGGCATCAGTCATGCTGGAGTGCTAGGGTAGAGGCAGGAGAGAGGTGTTTGGAGAAGGGGTGAGGGTGATGACAGGTTGCTGGTGCCTGATAAGGAAGTGGGGGGAATGGGATGCTATATGTAACTAATTTAAAACCATTGAAAAATACAAAATCAGTTATAATCAGAAGAAATTTTTAATGTTTCCTGTGTTGCAGTTAAACAGTAAAAACATTGACACTTGGATGCAGGAGCTAAGTGAAAGTGAAATTCAGAATACTGTAAGTAAACTAAAATTTGATTCTCTCGTTCTATGCTGAGTATCTGAATTTGGCTACCTTATGGAGTCATACAATTTCCAGTAAGGGTGGGAAAGTGGGAGTGTTTGTGATTTACCATCACAAAATGGAATCTTAGTGTTACATCTGAAATGTTCATCACTGTGCCTTACTGATGCCTTGTTGTATACAGAGATTAAAATAATTAATTGTTGGGGTTTTTTTTCCCATGAAGAATCTCAGGAAAAAAATACTTGAGAGGGAGAAACAGATTAAAGAACTTTCATCAATGCTTCAGTGTGAAAAAGTGAGTGACCAGTTCCATTAGAATGGATATTTTCTTCCAACATACTAGATTCCTGATTAAAAAATATAAAATTTGAGTAAAACAATAATTTCAAAGACCTATGAAAAAAGTAAAATCCTGAAAGGTATTTCCTATAGAATTATCTTAAAGCCATCAAGACTGTATTCAAACCATCTAAGGATACAGTTATCCTTAACACTAATATCCTAAGGTGGCTTTTGGCTTCTCATTTACTGATTTGCAATATTCTGGGGGGAAAGTACTCATATGGAATAATATGGAATAAACTAAACAGGTACTATTCACAGTTGGTTTCCATGGCTCTTTTGGGAAAGGCAGTACAGACAGCAGAGCTAATATCATCAAAGGCTGACAAGTGTGGCAAGAGCTCACTTGTTCTTTGTGCCAAAAGAAGGAGCTCAGTGCAAAAACCAACAGTGGAAGAATTGTCCTGTATAGGAGTGTTCTGTAAAAGTCTGAAGGTTATTTTAGTGGTAGTTTGGCAATCTGTGTTAGAGACTGAATCCCTCCAGTGCACTGTGTGTGTGTGAGATGCAGTGTGGTTCAGCCACAGTGAGGGACAGCGTGGGCTCAGTTAAACCTTTAAGGGGACAGCAGTGTACTTTGATATTTGTAACTCCTTGCGGGTTTTTAAGAGCCATGGTTCTTCTTTAAGAGTTTTTTTTGCTTAACCAAATAAACTTATCACTTGGCTGCTGGATAAACTTAACCAGCTGGCCATACTAGAGGAGCCTGTGGGGGCTCTTACTGTGTCCTTGTCTTTATCTTGACGTGAAGGAGCACATTTTCATGGGAACGTCTTTTTGCTTGAGAACAGAAATGCTGAACAGAAAAGCCTATAAAAATTCTGAAGACCCCAATGCCAGCAGACCTCACTGTTTATGGGATTTATGTGGCCTCCCATGCCCTGACTAGAGACTACTTAATGCTAAACAGTTTAGGGTGCCTAGCATCTGAAAGGATAAATCATTTTCTATGCTATCCCCTTGTTGCTTCTTACATTAATTTCAATAAATGGCATTTTCATCAATACTTGACTGAATCTGCCTTTCTTACTGCTATCTATAATGAACACTTCCACTGGTACATTCTTGTAGTCTCTTTCAGTCTATACTGATAATACAATACTTTTCTACCTTATTTCTTCTTAGCATGAGCAAAAGGAATCAAGTGGAAAGAAATTTCATAGAATCATCTGACCTGAGTTCTGGTGACATAAGTTTCCTCTTCCCTTATGATTTACGTATCACCCAAAGTTAGAGTTTGGATTAAATGTATCAATAGTTCTAATAGGAGATGGTGGTCTTTGGAATTTAATGAAGGTCAGTTCAGGTCTAATTAGTCAGAGCACAGCTGATCAGTGTGGCAGAGTGTTAGTTATCCTGCTAGCTGGGTGTCTTTGCTTAGCCTGCATTTCTGAGTTCATGTTTCCAGGCCTTATTCCTGCTACTTAAATTCAGATTAAATATGATTCAATAATTATACATAAATTGTTTCAAGTTGGTGATTTCTGTTTAACATTAATACAGTTAGTAGCAAGTAGTAACTTGCTTGTGAATATACTTGTAGAGCATTTTTTATCTTTTCCAGGTTTTGAGGACATTCAAATGTCAGTTAGAAACTAAGGCATAGCAGAAAAAATACAGAGAGCATCATACAGCATAGTCCAATAAATTTGTGTTTGTTTATCTTTCTCAGCTCAACATACAGAAAGGAGACCACCTGTCAAGGTCAGTAAAGGAAGTACTAGCTCACCTGCAGTGTCAGATTGAAAGAAAAGAAGCAGAAAATGATGAATTAAAAGTGAAAATACAGGTCAAAATATTTTTACTTGTGTTTCAGTTTATTGGAAAAAAAACCCCAAAACTTTGCTGTGGCTCGTTTTGAAATCAAATTATTGGTAAAAAAAAAAATCCAAAACAGTTACAATCATAAATATTTGTATTTTGCCAAGTCTGCCTGACCACACTATTTTAATTGCAAAATTGGGAGGGGGTTGGTGTTTTTTTTCTTCTTTTCTCAACTTATGCACACTTGTACAGTTGTGGTGAAGCAAAGTGAAACATGCCTAGAGATGTTTGCTCACTCATTTAACTGCACTGCCTAGAAGACAGTCTCCATATGGTCGAGATAGGCACGTCCCTACGGTGACTTTCTGTTCTGAGAGAACAGTGACAGCCACACCCTGTTTCTTCTTATTGTCTGTGAAGAATTGATAAGTCTCTTAATACTGCCTGAAAGTAAAACACTTAAGATAATGCCTAATCTCACTTTGTTCAATGTAGGTTAAATTATTTCCATTTCCTGTTCTAAAAACCACAAGTTATATTTGGGCATTTGTATCAGTTACTGGCTTTAGAAAAAGGCAAGGAGGAGGTCATATGTGAAAAGCTGGAACTGTGTATGACCTCAGAATACAATATATAAAACTTGTCAAAAACATAGGAATGAATGAGAAAGCATTGGCTAAAAACAATGTATTTCTAATTTCCAAACTTTTTTACTAGCATACATCCCCTGTAATTGAATCATTTGAGATTGTTACTCAGCCTAATCAAGGCAATTTCAAATCACATCTATGTCTGCATAAATGCATAAATGCCACGTTTTCTTCTAAATAAAAATTGCTTTCTTGTTCTACCTACTATAATTATAGGAGTCCAAGAACATTTTCAGTAGATAACTTGATATACAGCTGTATTGTCATTCAGTCTCTATTTAAAAGTTTTGTTCACTTTCAGAAATTGCTGAAGTCATTGGCAAGCTTAAATCCTGGGGGTGATTTGGTTAATAACTAGACAAAAGCTTGCAAAAGCTTAGCCTTGCCCCTATGAAATTAGTTGTCAATTTGAATTTACCTCAGCCACTAATGCCCAAAGCACTCATTCTTAGTGTGATTCTGACCTCCTGTGGTTGTAATAAGGGATCGCAGTTGTTTACTCACACAGTTAAAGAAATCCATACATGGACTGAGATTTTCTGTTTGCTGTTTATTGAAGGTGTTTATCCACCACCTCCAGTCACATCTTTATTTGTTAGGTGCCCTGTAAGTATTTATATAGGAAAACTACTTTTTACATATTTGGGTGTTTTTTGTAATTTCTTTTTTTGAAGTAGTTCGGCTTTTTGGTGAATCCCAGTACCTGAGACCATCTTTCACTTGGAAAACCACATACCTTTTGCTTTGATTGTGTAAAAGTTTTGGGGCCATTAGCAGGACCTGTACTGAGAGATATTCCCTCATGCATAATATGCATAATTTATAGCAACTGGAAATGAGTATCTTGAATCAGGCTGGTGCATTCACATATTCAGTAGCTAACTACTAGTGCATAATGTAGTGTCAGACCTAGGCTAAAAGGAAGGAAACGAATACATTAATCATTCCTACAGTTGGAACATTTATTACTGAACTGAGAAAGCTGACTCTGCTGGTTTACCTACATTGCTGGAGTTTGGTAGAAGAATAGTAAGAGATATGAACAGGATTTACACTTGTCTTTATGAAACTAATTGTCTATTGGTAACTTGGTCACTTTTGATATGTGAATCTGAGTCTGGTATTGCTCTTAATGAATATCATCATGTGTTTTAATGTCTGTTGTTTTTCATTCATATTTTTGTGGTATATAGATGGAAAATACAAAAGTCATGAAGTTAGAGAGATCAGCTTCCTGCATGAAATGGGATCAGTCTTCATCAGAGTGATGTAAACATCTAGTTAGTCAGAAATAATAAAGCAATAGAAAAGATAATATAATGGCAGTTGTAGAGCCCAGTTCCCATCTTGGCTGCCGGGTACATGTTTCATAATATTATTAAATGCATTAAAATGCATTTCTGCTTCATTGTTTATAAAAAATACTTTCTTCACTAAACAAATCTGTGTCATCAATAAAGTGGGGCCATTTTTATCTCAGAAAAAATCCAGAGATCTTGCAAGAAAATAGTATATTGTCATCTAATCACAGAGCATACCATAATACATATACTAAAGAGAAGACCCCAGCCTTTCCTAACTTCGTGACTTTAAAAAACCACAAATCCAAGATATTAACTTTCATAATAAAATTTCATATACAATCATACAGCCTATCTCCAGACCTAGTAGTGTGTGTGTCACTAGATTCAGAGCACATACTCTAATACATCAGTGCATATCACTGGTACCATCATTAAGGTGATATTCTTTACAGAAATTGTCTGATGAAACCATTTTATTTTCTTCTCCATAAAGGGGTTTAACTTTCATACCTTGCCTTCTACATGGAAATTCTGCATTCATTTCCAAGAGCACACAGACATAGTTAGATTGCTGTCTTTCCCCCTACTCCTGCCTGCTCCTGCACCTTCTCAGCCTCTTGTCTTCATCTATGTAATGACTTTCTGTATTTTTCTTGTTTACTGTTGTACTTAGCTAGCTCCTTTTATCAATCCACAAGATTTGAGATACCAAGATTATATGGAAACAGATTACAAATGTAACAGCTGTTCCTAATTTATAGCACAAAATTATGTGTAAGGTTTAGAACTTGAAGAATTGATTTTACTTATGCTGCAGACTCTAGAAAATAAAATAGCAGAGTGGAAACACAAAATTGGTGAATACAAGTGCCAGAAGTTAGCCTTGAAGGAAACAAGTGAGCAAAAGAAGATTGCTCTGAAAAAAGTATTAAGGTCCCAGAAACAAAGAGCTCAACACTTAGAAGAAGCTGTGAAATATGTAACCTCTAAAATAAGAGAACATGTGAGTGAATATGCTGTGAGCAATGTGTTGTATTGTTTGAAATTGCACAACTGAAAGACCTCCACCTGTGAAAAATAGAAAAATTTTTGCATTTTCTAGGAAGTCAAACTGTGTGAGATACTGTCAGCCTCTGATGTCTGGAAAAAACAGCACAATAGAATAGTTGAAGAAAAGAAAATGTTAGAAGTTCAAAAAGAGAATCTTGAGAAGTAAGCTGGACTGTTGGTCTTTTTTGTTTATCTCTGTAGCCACAGAGTGTTGATATTTAGTAGTGCAATACTCTGTTGACAATGTAAACGGGTTTATTAATATTTTAAAATCCTAAGCAGAATTTGGAAGTTGGAAATAAGAACAAATTTAAGATT
Organism: Hylia prasina; assembly: GCA_013397195.1. Taxonomy (NCBI): domain Eukaryota; kingdom Metazoa; phylum Chordata; class Aves; order Passeriformes; family Sylviidae; genus Hylia; species Hylia prasina. Next base: position 5,546,613 of record VYXD01006830.1, read on the forward strand.
TTTAGCCTTCTCTCTCTTCATTTCACTCCTTTTAAAGCTTTATTCCCCTTTAACAGTAAGAAACATATTCTTTTTCCTGCATACTTCTGATCAGCCTGAACTTGCTGGCAGCTCCTATGCAGCCTCCACATAACCACTTCTAAATAACTGATTCAACAGCTTGAGTGTTAACCCTTCTGTTTACAGAATAGAAAAAGATTCTTTGTCTTCTAGGTCCTACTTCAGACTAGTGATGGCCAAATTATTTCAGTTCCACTAATGTCTCACCTCAGGAGAGGATAGAGAAGGGTTCATCTCAGATGCCATTCGAACAGTTCACTCATGTAAGGAAAAGCAGAACAAAATTATCCAACCTTATTCAAACTAAACAGTCAAATCTTAATGTACATGAAAGATATGCCTTATTTTTAAGGCAGACAATGAAAATATCCTTTTACCATTTCTATTGGTAGAAATATGGACTATAATTTTTAAAAGCAAATGAAAACTGTTAGATGCCCTTATTCTAGGTCTGAGACAATGTTTATTTCACAAAGAACTTGATTCAGGCTCAAGTATTTAACAGCTCACATTAAACTGGCTTGAATGTTGTGGTTTTGTCCCAGAAAATCTGGCATTTCTGAAAATACTTGCAGCAGATTTTAAAATTTAACCAGAATGCAGGTAGACTGCATCAGTCCCAACATCTGTCTAGCCCACTGTTGGTCCAGTGTAAGTAAGGAGACATCTAAGAAAGAACAAATACTAATTCTGCTTCCAGCTGGTTTTTGCTGTTTTAATTTCAGCTGAAAATACAAGTCTTTTCTTGAAATGTGCCATTCTAACAAGACTTGCTCTACTAAGCAGTGTGTGGCTGACTAAGCAGCAAAACAAATTTTGTGAACTTTATTAACCAAAAAAAAGCAAAAAATGAGGCACAACATAATTTGCTGCTTTTAATAATGGAAAATAACTTTCCTAAAGTAGCTAAGGAATGTTCTTAGTGGGACATTATGTGATATGCTCTATAAATTCAATATAATTGCATTTTGTACAGTGTGCATATGCATAGTTCTCTTGGAAGTATGATTTGGTGTTCTATAATTGAGCTAAGACCCCTTCCTTGGAGCAGAAACTTGCCTCTTTCAGAGAGATTATTTCAGAATACAAGTAGATAATCCTTTCTTTGGATGCATAAATGCATTCTCCCATATATATATATATACACACAATGAAGAAGAATGTGCTAGGGTTCAATTTAGTTTTCATAGTGAGAGTTTTGGAAGCATTGTGTATTATAGAGGACTTCCTGCCTGTCTAACAAGTCAGATCAGAGGCCTGATGGAAGACATGGAAAGAAGGGAGGAATGGAGAAGAAACTCAGAAGAGGAAATTCTTGGAAAGCTGAATTCTGTTACCTCTGCAAATGAAAAGATTTACCTTGAAAACAAAAAATTAAAGGTGAGACTGTACATCACTGTTGAATGGCTCTACATTTCTCAAACATAAATGAAGTAACCACGTTAATTCTCTTTGGACCTTCTGTCTAGAGACCCCAGACCTACAGAATAAAGTTTGCCATCCATTTATAATAGTAAGGACAAAGGAGATACTGAAAATTTTCCAGTGGAAACTTCAAGCAAAGCTAGGAACAGGGTTGTCTGATGATGTATCTGCTTAATCTGGATGCTGTTTATTTTACTGTCAATAACTGCACAATTGCTTAAGTAGAAATTGATTTTTTATGTTTGTTAACGTTTCTTTCAAATTAAAGAACTGAAATTATGTCAATTATTTCAATTTTGAAAGAGTTTACAGGTTTTGTATTTTATTTATCATCCAATATAAGTGTTCTCATGAGCTGACAAATGAACTGTAGACTATCATTTTTGTTTGACAGGAAAAATACTTACATCACTCTTCCTGGTGCCAGCAAGTCACTTGCTGGTAATATCATATGGTAGAATGTGTAATTTTTATATTTTCTATTTTTGGTCAAGGCTTCCCTTGCTACATTGGAGAAAAGTACAGTTTCTGTTGAATATGAGTTGCTATTCCTGCAAGAAAAAGCAAAGCTGCTGGAAAACCTTGTAGAACAGCGTATAAATGAGGTGACTTACCATGTTTGAAATCTTAAAATATGTTTTTTCTAAACTTGTAAGCCGTTTTGAGGAAATGATAAAGGTTTTGTTTGTAATAAACCCCTTTTGTTGTCGTGGGGATTGTAATATTTTTGTAATACTGAGTATGAAAAAAGAAATGCTATTACAGACCATATCAAAGAGTACTCTCCACACTGCATCATCTATACTGAATTGTGTGAAGCCCACTTGAAGCTCATTGAAGCCAACAAGTGCAAACTTGCATTGACAAGATTTGCTTCCCAAAAAGCAGGTTAGTGACCCAGTAAACTAGATATTTTAAAAGTTTGATTCTGATGCCTTCAGTGGATATACCAATGATATTTTACCTCTACTTGGCTATACTTTATCTTCATGTTCCTAAGAGCATATCAGTATTCAAGTAAATTCAAGAAATTCAAGTTCATTCAAGAAATATATATTAGGGTTAGGGTTATGAGTATAGGGTTATACGAGTTCTTTTATTTCAGCAGGTAAATCCACATAGAAATACCAGTGAAACAAATAAACCAAACTTAAAATGGGCTTTTTATCAATTCATTTTTTGTATTTGGCTTTATCGACACAGAAATTTTAGAACATTGATTCAAATATATATCTATTTCTGCTATAGTATAGACACAATTTCACTGACATTCTTCATTTCTTTTTTAAATCAGTGACAAGAGAAGAGAAAGACATGATAGAAAATCTAGAGTAGAGCCAGAGAGCCTTGTCTTTGGAATGTATCATCCCAGCTAAAGTTGCTGCCAGCTTTAAGATGGTAGATGTAGTTCCAGGCAACAGCCAGCCTTAAGCAGTGAGTGGAGTGAAATTCCTTAGCTCAGGGCTGTAGTGACTCCAGATGGGAAATGTCAGTGAAAGTTATGTGGGGAGAGAGGTGTGAGTCAAGCTGGCTGCTTCTACAGCACAACTGCAGCTCATTCTCCATTGCTGATAACACACTGCTGATATGACAGTGCTCTTTACCTGGTAACTCTTTTATACTTGCTGTGACAAGTAGGATAATGAAAATAAATAACTTCAAATAATGACAAACTTTGAGATACTATTTAGAAGTCAAAGGTTTTCCTTTATGCATCATACTAATGATTCTCTCTTTTCTGTATTTAAATGAAGGACCTTGCAAATGTATGTGAAAAATTTATGTTGTCCTAGGTACAAAAAAGACAAATTGAAGTAGAAGAATTGAAATTCAGATATGAAACAGTCTTAAATGAAAACAAAAAAATAACAGAAAACAAATACTTAGAAGCAGATAAGGTAAGTTCTGCAGTAATAAAGACTGTTTCCAAAAAATTCTGTAGGGTATAGATCTTTTCTACATTTTTGTGATCTTAGAAGTCACAAGGTACTGTCTCTTGATTTTAAATTTCTGAGAGTTTTACTGACTGTTACCTAAAGCTGGTGGTTTTCGATACTACATAATTGCAAACAATTGAGCAATGATTCCTAGTGTAATGATTAAGTAGTTTGGCTGCTATTTTAGAATTCCAGAATTCTTTTATCACTTTCAAAAATGTGATTTTATTGTTGATGATTTTGAAACTATCCTTTTGACAGAACAGTTGTGAAAGTTGTATATGGAAGCAAACCTACTGTAACTCCTTTTTTAACTAACAGTTAAAATTGAGACTCCATACAGAGATGAGTTATAAGTTTTTCAGCAGATGGAGCTGAACACTGGAACACAGCACATTCTTAAGCATCAGAAAAGAACTTGTATCCTTGTCAGTATTTTATAAAGTAGGTGATATATAACTTGTATAGAATTTTATCTTTATTACCTACATGAAAATACATTATTACAACAATTAATTTATGGTTCTACATTTACATTTTTCTCCTGTGATGCTACTGTGCAGGTGAGGGACAAAACAAAGGCTGAGTTAAAGGAGTTAGAACATGTTTGTGACTTGCTGAAAGCAGCTGAGGAAAACCAGCAAAAGCTTCTGTCCTGGGAAAGGATCCGTGCACACAAATGCAAAACCCTTAGGGAGCTGGAGCTTCAGGTGGTTGGAACATGCTGATTTCTAAAGATAAATGAGAAAATTATGTGGAAAAAAGTCTCTGGGACATTTTTTACTATTGACATATGTGATAGTGGTGAGGTTATCTTTGTTATTTTCTTCATAAATCAAAAACTTCTGTGGAAATAGCACAGTGCAAATAAAACTGTTGCCAACTGTATTTATGTGAATTCATTATGTGGCAAAACTTTTTACTTTTAGAATGAATATGTTCTTGATCTTTTTGAATACTTATATCCTGTATTGCATTGCAGAATTCTTCCCTGGAAATAAGTGCAAGTCTAGATATTATTTGTATCTAGTGCAATAATTTAATTTTGTTTTAGTAGCTAATTTATAAAACTTACATTATTTATTCAGATAAATTATATTCTTGATGATGTATAACATTTTAATTATTGCAATGTTTTAGTTGATTAAGTATTTTAAAAATGTGCTTTAATAGAATAATCGCAATTTTTAGCTGTATTTAACACTAATGCTTGTATTTTCTCTAAATCCTGAAAATGAATTTTCCTCAATTCTTTTTTTTTTTCTCTGACATCAGTTCCAATGGCAGGGTAAATTTGCGGGGTTTTGTTATTGCTTTCTGTCTTTTTTTTAATGTGCTTTTGAGTTAGAGGAGCACAAATGACAAAAGTTTCCAAATTAGTAGGGTGGGAAAGGGGCTTAATTATCCTGCTGTGTCAGTGGGAGATCTACAACTGAAGCACAATGTGTCTCTATGGTCCTATAGACTTTATATAGAACATTGTTCTTGATTTTTGATTCTTCAAGGAATGTTCATAAACTCTTAAATCTTAAAGTACTTAAGCAATAATTAATTTTGAGGTGCAGAATTTATACGTCATATAAAACGATATATTAATTTTAATCTAACTACATGTTTCCTTGAAAAAGTGAGAAAGAACCTCTTAAATATAGCAAAATAATTGGGAATATGATCACTAGTTTGGTGGAACAGTAGTTAAATTTCAGCATAAAGTCTTGGTGATTGATGTCCTTTACCCTTGACCAGAATTTAGGAAAATTCATTTTGGGGCAATTGCTTCCTCAGCAGAAAATCTCTCCTGGGTTCAGCTGGACTAATTTCTGCTACTATCAGTCTTCTACCTGAACAGCCTGTCATTCTGATCAACACAATCAGGCAGATTAGCTCAAATTGCTGGATGGGACCCCTTGAGGTAGTCCAGTGAATGGTGGTGGTCACCCCTTTAAATGATGGCACCTCAGGCTGTTGATGTGTCTGTTTATTGCTAACATGCTCTTGATGGGTGATAGAAAAAGCAATAATCTCATTGCTACTGAGATTTGAAAGAAAATGTGTAAAAGTTTAGCACTCTGGATGCTGGGCAGGAGAAGACTGTCCTCTTGCTTCCTTCAGCTTCTGCTGCTGCTATTTCTGTTTTCATGAACTTGATTGTCTTTTTTGATATTCTTCTTTCTGAAATTCTTTGCCACTGTTGCACTTTTCTTCTGTGATAACCGTATGTATATGCAGTGTTATTTTTATGCCTCTTGTGAGTGTAGTGTGAGGGAGCCTTTTTTTGCTGGTCAGGTTAGACCTGACCAACTCCTAATACACAAAAGGCTGCATGAGCAGTGCTTGGAGTTTTTTAGGCCTTTGTTACATAGCAGGTTTTCAGCCTTAAAGTGTTCACACAAAATTTGAGTCTCCAACTTTGTCTGTTTTTTATTAATTTAATTATACAAGGTACAATAACACTAGATAACATTTACTTGAGTATAACATAACATTTGTCTGAATTAGCATAGCATTTATCTGAAATGACAATCAAATTCTTTGATGGATTTTCATAGACAGCCTTACTTTAGTCCAGTAAGATCCTATATACAGGTCTCTTCAACTAGAAACAAATTGTCATTTTCACAGGATAACCATAATGTAACTCCTATGGGCAATCTTTGCTTAGAAGAAGAAATCTGTAACATTCAGAAGATATATGAAGATCTTCAAAGGTAACTTGAAAAATCTGATTGAAATGAATTCCTACACTTTTCTGCTATAGTGAATTATAATACATTAATCTGTTTTGCATAAAGGCAATTAGGAGAGGTGGAATATCAGAATGAAGAACTTGCTTATCAGCTCAGAAAAGGAGATGAGAGTCTTCAGAGCAGTAAATTGCAGCTTGAAGAGAAAATTGCAGAATATAATGCATTAACCAGACAACTTGAATCTGCTTTGGAAGAAGGGAGAAAAATGGTATTGGTGATTTAATTAATCTCTCAATCTTGTTCGTTAATTTCTATTTAAAAAGAGCATTAAAAATGAGCTTGAGAAAAAAATTATGGCACAAGACTATTTTGCATGTAGGGAGAAATACTAAAAAGTTACTCTGTATTTCTGCCTGTTTTAAATATTGATGGAACAATTCCTTTTCTTTGTCAAGTTTGGAACCTGTGGAAATAAATAACAAGTTTCAATTGACCAGTGTTTTATTATCTTTTTTTTAATTGACAAATCAAAATGCTTTAACCATATTATATTAAATCCCACACATATGACAAAAAGTTTCTCTACAAAAGCTTAATCTTACATTTATTTTCTTTGTTATAGAAGTCCATGAGAACACTGGTGTTGAAATCCTTCTCTTTTTAGAGGAAGAGTTTGCATTTTTTCTACATTAAGCCAAATTTTGTCATTTGTGGAAATTATGCAAACAATAAATAAAATTCAAGAGGAAGTGTAGTAATTTAGATCGTAGTGAATTATATTAGTTTAATCAGAAAAAATGTATGAAGTTGTAAATTCAGATTAATAATGTAGAAATAACCATCTGATTTTTTTCAATACTGTCTGAGGATATTTCTTTGGTTTTGAAAAAACTGAAATTTTGGCTTAACTTGGAAATAAGCTAAGAAGTGTTCCACTCCCACTAGTATTACATTTTTTCTAGATTGAAACAGCTTTCAAATTTAGCCAGACTATTTCTCAGGTTTGTTTAATTCCTGGGCATGGAAATAAGTTAATTATTAGATGAAAAAATAGGAAATAAAGCCATTAATGTTAAGATATAAGAAAATAATTTGATTTGGGCTTTAAAAGTAAATATATATGTAATATATTGATCTCATTTATAAATTTATTTTATATATAATCTTTCTCTTTCATTACTTTTATAGGTAGCTGAAGAATGGGAAAAAATCTCATACAAGGAACAAGCCTTTCAGACAAAACTGCTACTTCTTGAAGCTGAGGTGAGAAGGAGGCAAGAAGAAAAAAAACAACTCCTCTGCTTATTTCACCATGTGAGTAAATAATGCTGTTTGTGATTTAAGAAATCACACACCATATCACCATTTACAAAAACAAGTTCCTTTTACTAAAAACATACTGCTGATACAGTGGATACACACTTTTCAGAACAGTAAATTCAGCTTGACAGTATACTTTGTACATTGACATTTCCCAACAGCTTAGCAGATGACCAGTCTAACTAAATAATTTCAATGAGTTTACTACCCTTAATCCAGTTTTCCCAGCAAGACAAAAATAAAAAAAATACATATAAAGTTGTAATTTCACTCAGATCAATTGCTCAGTAAGCATATCTAGATTTGATTAGAGGCATAACAATTCCATTATGATGTAGTGATATCTTTTTTTCCCTGAGTTAATGAATAATCTGAATTTACAATTATTATAAATTATTATAGGCATTTTTTTGATTTTAAGTCTATGTGAACATGTTCACTTTGGTCTTAACTGAACATAAATAAAAGCTTCAAACTTTTGAGGCCATTTTTAGCACTTTTGCTTCTGTGGAGCCACTGAAAACTTTTACAGGTAAAGCTGTAAAAATTAGATGCTTTTTGTCATAGATTATTTTGATTGATTTATATTTTATTTCTAAGTTTCTATGCATTTTTCTTTCGTTAGAATGAAAAGCACTATGAAGTACATTTGAAAGAGCTGGAGAACAGCCTACAGAAGTCAGAGAACAAGAACCAGAGCATCCAGAATTATGTGCAGTTTTTGAAAGATGCATATGTAACAATGTTTGGCTGAATTCTTTAATCTTTTTATAGTGAAGAAACCTGTCAAGATTGGGCTCCCAATCTTGTTGGAGGCAAAGCCATTGAGGCCTTACACTATTTTGCCAGTTTGAGTTCTATAATGTTAATATTAATTCTTCCCTAGGAAAACATCTGTTGTGGCCAAGAGAAACAGGTCAGCCATTCCTGTATATCCTACTGGCTGGTCACACATGGAGCTGATATTCCTGATATAAACCATTGTGTTTTCCATGGCACAGCGATGACAGCAGCAGCAGGTGTGGGGTATGCACACAAAATCGGTCTGTGAATGTCCTGGGCTGTACAATCTTACCTGAGTCCTTTTAGTCCATGGTAAATGCAGGTGATCACAGATTATCTTTCAGTTCAATGATATCTAACATATTTAAGACAGGCAAAATTTGAGATCATTAGGTCCCTTCCCTTTTTTCCCCTGCAGTTTAGCACCAATGTAGCCCACACTGCTGCACTACGTGGGAGTTGCCACCACAAGGCTATCCTGTCCAGCCATTTTCCTCTATATCTCATTATGCTCAGGAATATACTACAGTAATATTTTAAAAATAGAAGTAGGAAAATCTTTTAGATACAGGTAGGTATAGTTTAAGCTCTGAATGTGATTATATACCCTGGTCACACAGATCCAGTAAGATATTCAAGTATTTGAGTTCAAGAGCTGTTATTCAGTAAGATTGAATTGTGCCTCAGGTAAAACACATGTAAATATTCAGCTGATACAGGACTAATACTTAAAACGATTCTGGATTTAGCTTCAGTTCTAAATTTTAATGAGTTTTGTAGATATATACTGTGATATGTTTTTTAAAAATAGTACATTCAGTTAAATATATGTGATTTACAATGTGTACTTAAATAATATGTATTTTTGACCAAAAATGTAAGTTTGTTCATACATAGACAATACCCATTCTATTTCATTGTTAGTTATTAGTAATGTGTTGAATATGGACCTTTTTTTTTGCAAATGCTTATCTATCTTAACAAATACTGATGTGTGCTAATGATCTGCTTCTGTGCACTCTTTAAAAATAAAATTGTCATTTATTCTGTATGACATGTTAGGAGCAAATATTTCTTTTAAATTTGGGGGGTTTGCATTACACACACATTTGGATTCATTTAGTTTTGATTATGTTACTTATAAAATATCAAAACCTTTTTGAAAGTCATCAGGTATGAACGAAAGAGTTCAGAAATAAATTGTTCAATCCAGTGCATGAGAGTTTTTGTCAGTGTGGGATACACTGCTACACACATTTGATAGTGGGACAGGATTTCAGAGTTAAAATAAATGAAGTGATTTGAGGTTGTGACAGATTTGCTTTCTAGTCAGTACATTTCCATATTCAATTATAATTTAATGGCTTTAATTAAGTTAAATTGTAAGCATGTAGAGTCCTGAAACTGGCAGATCTTAAAGAGCTGACCTGGATTCCCTACTCTTCTACTGCAGTCTTACATGCTTTAGATCTGTTAATGTGTGGAAACACAGAATTCAAACCGAAGAGCATAAGTCTTAGGGCTACTTAGGACCCTACCCCTTTAATCCTGTCTATCAAGTAGTTTATTAGTGGCTTAAGTTTGATAAAAGATCTTTTTCTGTTTCCTGTCTATGTCACAAAAGCTGCCATAAATTCTCCTTTAAGATGAAGTCTTTCCAGTAAGAGCAGAGATACCCAATTATTTTGTACCAGACACATGCCTCCCTAAGGGATATTTTTATAGAAGATACACAGCAATCACTGAGCTCTGTATGGATGAGTGCTCAGTGGAATGTGATAGGTTACTAGCCCAGCAATCCTTTTGAGAAGTTCTTTTGTCTATTTAATAGTGAATGAAATCAACATTTGGGTATCTGGGAAAGTTTAGGAAGGGACTGCAGCTCAAAATATCTTCTGCTAGAAACGTGTCCCGTATTCTGACTCAGAAAACAGCCAGATTAGACTTTTTGTGACAAAATCACTTTGTTGGTGATCTTCCTACAGGAGAAGTGACCTGGTTTCCTCCACTGATGAGCTGTTTAGCAGTGTAACATCTGTGTGCAGCCCATTCTGCTCTGGGGGGCCTAGAGCTGGCCAGCACAAACAGGGATCAAAGCAGGGCCTCATAGGAAAGGGTTGTGCGGCCTGTGAAGTAGATACAATGATTTCACACAGATTTTTGTTGTTGTTGTTTTTCAGTGCAAGTTTCCTGTGGATCACTTTAAGGTTGACATAGCTCAAACGTATATTTATGGCCAGAAAATTGAGAGCACTGTGTTGACGTCCACCAACAGGGAATTTAAGCAGTGAAAACCATGAAATTATTGCAGTCACGCAGGTCATATATTTGGGTTCAGAATATTTTCTTGTCTACTTCTGGCTGAACAGCAATCATACAGCAGCTGTCACTCAGTAGCAAAGCTTCCAAAAGTTGAAGGTGGCATGTTTTATATTGCCATCCATATCTATCTGCACCCTTCACTCAGGATTTCTGATATAATGCCGTTGGCTTTCCACCTTTGAATAAGGCTGTTACAGCTACTAAAAGTCCAAAGGCAAATCATCCTAGTGATAAGTAAATCATCCCCCCTCAGAGAAATCTAGTGCCTTTAGAAAGCTGGGTTTATTTGGAACATTAATATAGTTCCCAGGAATGACTGACTTTTTTCTTTAAGTGTTTGACAGACCAGATCAAATACCTGATTAACATATTGTAATGCTTTCTTGGCACATTAATCTACTTAATTTGAAAGCAATATGGGAAAAGATCCTTTTATGTGTAGAGACTGCTGCAATTCTGCCTCCCTCTTGCAGCAGAATAAACGTAGCGTTTTTTTGGCTGTAAAACTGTACCTTCCAATTTATCGACAACATAAATATTTCATGTGCCACTCTGCCTTTCTGTAGGGCTACTAAAAATTGAAACCAGGTTTTACTGGTTAAGTTTTGCGTGCTTTTCATCCAGTTCAATCTTTCAAACAGATCTTTGATAACATCTAATTTCCAGAGCAGTTGTTAAACATCCAACAACCATCTCCCAATCTCCCATCAACGTTTCAGGCATGCGGAGCCCTTGTTCATTATCATCGCGACCACATTCCTATTCTTAGCAATGCTTCTCCTTTGCAGAGCACCAGCCTACTCTGCTGTGGCAACAGTCCACTTACTAATTTACAACTCCACCCACTAAATGCCACTGTGAATTATAAACTACTGAAGTAAACCATGTATTTTTAACAGCCTCAATTTTACCATCATGGCTGTTTATAAAAGTCAGACGTTTTTGAAATGCAAAAATGCTAAGTTGGCACTTCAGGTTGTTCTCAGGACATTCGCCATTCCTTCACAGTAAGGTTTCCCCTTCTTCCTTCTCCTTGAGAAAATCAGTATATTAATATGCTGCAAAACACAAACTGGTTTGTATCAACATTTCACTCTCTTTCTAGAGGAAAATATTTGGTGAAGTCTGAAGAAAGAGCCAAACAGGATCTTTTAAGTATTTGGCAAATCTTTTGCAAGAGTGGAAAAATATATCCAGTTTCTTTCCATTTCAAATAAATTTCCTTCTTTTATTAAGTCTTGTTTTATTAAGATTGTGGTTCAGGAGAAATTTCTCATGGATATTTATGGATAGACAAAAATGGAGTTCAAGTTCCGTGAGTGTTCAAATATTGTTCTGATATTTAATGTTGTTGTTCCAATCCTTATTAACTCAATGCAGTCACAGTCAAGCACCAACATATTAAGAAGCATGTGTGATGCAGGAACAGACATTTATATATTTCTTTGCACACTTGTATTACATGGGAGATTTCCCCAGACAAGAGCATTCAGAGGTTGCAGCCCTGCAGATTTCTTTTTCAATGTGCACATATAATAATAGAGGGTAAATCTTGTCTTCTAGTGACATGTTTCTAACAGACCCATCCTTCCAAGATCTAAACCAAAAAGAAGCTAAACAGAATGAAATAAATCCCAGCAACAGAACCAAAAACTCCATGCTGCTGTGTAGAGCAGGATATTCTTTGAATTCTCCTAGGTACTGTTTGTTGAAAGCATTCTTGGCATGGTTCCACTCATGAACTTAGTGTGTTTAAGCACTACTCCCATCTGCTAGGGGTACTGCGAACAGTGGTACCAACTGCAGTTCCTAATCTTCGTAAAATACTGCTTGCTAGGTTTTAGCTCTTCTGGCTTCAGTTAACCCAAGTCAATATCTGGAAAAAGGGCAAATTTTATAAAATAAGCCTCCTTTCTTTCTAGCTGCCTAATAATTTCTCAGTTCGTAGCATTATAGCTGGCTTTAAATGGTGAAAATCTTTAATGAACTACAATTTTGTGTTAAAATAGGAACCTTTTGGAAAACTCATATTACTTGGTCTAATTACTCTCCACAGATTCTAAAGGACACATTGGTGATGTGGTTGTTCTTTCTTTGAACAACATGGAAACTCTTTGTGTTTCTTTCCTTCTAAATTTTTTTCCAGGCAGGAAAAAAAAAAAAGCTTTAAATAATTGTCTAAAACCTATTTTGGATGCCAGATCAGAGTTTCATTAGAGTCACCTTTGCACACATTAGAGTCTAATGCCTGAATATTCTAGTCCAAGTGAAGATGTAACTTAGCCCCAAGACTTCTTGCTCAACTCCATTTTGTCTTTACTTAGCATCTTACTATTTCCATCAGTTGTGGAAGTTTCAGAAACTCTGGATGATGTACTTCACAGGCATTATATGACTCTACAGTGAAGAGTTTGTTTCAAACAATCATTTCATTTTTCTCAAAAATGGCACATTTCAGTGACAGCTGTAATTTGGCCAATCAAGTATCAGAAACAAGGCAATCATGCCAAAAGTTCCTCAAGGTGAACTTATTCATTATTCTCTGGTGATAATTTTCCTCTTTGCCTCAACACAAGTAGCCCAGATCTTACATGTATGCTACAACATCAACTGCCCCTGCACAATGTATTCTTTACCAATCTCCTTACTTATCCAAGATCATCCTAAATCCTTTCAGGGTTTTCCCTTTTTTTTTTTTTTTTTTCCAAAACCATATGGTTTAAAATCTTATTTGTCTCACACAGTATCATTTTATTAAATATGGGAAAAGTGTACTTTAGTGTAACTATTACCTCCTGGATAAATATTGGTTTATAGTAGTGAACCTCATACTTCGTTTTGCATGTCAGACTTCACTTCCCCAAAATATAAAGAGATGCATCTAAGAACTGTACACCAACCACGGATGAATTATTTAGAGTTATGTCCAAGGTTGCCAGGTTTGATTCCAGATTTTAATGATTTGACATCTGCTTTGATCTAGAATGATATAAATTGAGTACTTCCAACCAGAGATCAAAATGAAGACTCACATACACTTGCAAAGTCATGTAAAAGAACATGTGGATTACAGCATCCTTCTGAGGTGAGGGTCCAACCAGTACATTTTGAATGGATGGCTAGATGTGGATAGGTTTAGATGCAATGTTTGACTGTGCTGTCAAGTTGCTTCAAGAATTAGACTGTTTCTGTTATGATAGATGAGGCTTCTGGTGGGAGAATGTGAGATACAATCAGACTTCCTGCATTATCTTACCATTTTATGTATTTGATTAGCCAGGCAGAAGATTAAGTTCTTGAATCTAAAAATCTGGAATTAATTATCCTTGCTTAACGTTTATCACACTGGAACAGATTAATCATCCTTTGAACTAGATTGTTTCCATACCAGTACATTACTCAAGATTAACTTGGCCTTACCAAAATTTTATTAAATTAAAAATCATAGGCCAATAATAGAGGTTTCTGGGTCACTACCCGTCTCAGGCATTTCCTTCAAAGCAATCAACAGTAAACTGCTGTGTTCATTCTGTCTCTGCAATGGCTTTTGATGGTGCTGCTCATGGAAGGTGCTCCCAGCCACTTTGACTGCAGAGTGTTTCCAGTGCTTAGAGATGGAAGCACACGTGGTGGTGATTCCCAGACCCACACTTGTATAAGAAGCGTGCTGCATCAGAAATGTGCAGACATGTAATGAATCCCAGGCATGGACAGAATCTTTAAAAAAAGGGGGTTATGAGCAAAGTGAGAGTGTGGATGTTTGTGGTTGCAGCTATTGTGCCCTCATGTCAAAATACACTCCTTTTTTCTGGCATGCCCATTATTCCTGGCTAAATGAAATAATGCTCTCATACAAAAATATCTTAGAACGTTTGGTTTCATTCCTCAACTTACCCTCTCCTCCTTCTTTAAAAAATGTTTTTGCACTATTTCATGAGAAAAGAAACTCAATGGGAATTTCAGTATCTTTACTTGGAACTTCCATGCAATTTCTTCCACACATCCTCAGACATTATTGTTAGTTAAGCAGAAACAAAGCCAAAAGTAAATGTTAATTCACACAATGTATTATATTAAATGAGGCAACTCCTCCTCCTATGCTCAGTCTCTATCTAAAACATTTTTTGATATTATAATAGTTACTTTTAGAGTCAGGGGACAGGGGTTTATTAAAACTCTGTAGGGGTTTTGCCAGTGCCATCAACATGGCCAGGACTTTATCAGATACTTTTCTACTCACTGCATGCAAAATAAAAAACTGTTTTCTGAAGCTGAAACTTTGTTTTATTCAGAACTGTAGATAATTGTGGATCTATTCAACCCAAACATGTACACGGCTGTCATGCCTTTTTACTCAGTGACCATATTCAGGGATCCTCAGCTTGACCACTTCCAAATGTCATATTAAGTGCTCACAGAGTCCATGGGATAAAAATATCTATGCATTAAGCCACTTAAATCTGTCCAGCATGAGAAATTTTACCCTGCATAATTCAATGTCTGAATTTGGCAATTTCAGTGACACATTGCCCCACAAATTGCGTTTCTTAAATATGTCCTTAATAATGGGAAATTCATAGGATAAGGCACCTGGTAACCATCTGACAGTGTCAAGACATTTGATATTAATTTTAGAGCTCTTACTGTTCCACTGTGTAAAATTTAGTACTACCATCTTCATATTTAATTTGCATATGTGCTGGCAAATTAAACATTTATATTTGGACTGCACACCTGTCTGCGGGTGACGACTGACTGTGACTGTATTTTTTAAATTACCAACAACAGACTGTGTGTTCACATGAAAGCCACTCAGAAGAACATATTGCTGACGTGTTTTATTCTCTAGGTACTAAAACATTAGAAGAGGCTATAAACATTAGAAAAGGCTATATTTGGATTTCTTTAAACAAGTAATCATGGGGGGTTGTCGTTCTTAACATAATCTTAAACTCTGTGAAACCAAATGATGAGTTGGGGTTGACTCGTTGGAGCATCTGCTCAAGAAAAAGGATGGTGAATAGTCTTTCAATTATATTGAACTCATTAGCTGAAACTCTTCTTATTGAGTATATCGATCTTATAAAGGAGATAAGGTAATGATTGGAGCTGGTAAAAGTAAAAAAAAAAATTTTACTCGTGTTGAACAGTGAAACTTTATATAAGGCCCACAGAAAATCCCAGACTCACAGCCAATACCCTGAAAGAAATTACTTCCTTGTTATTCTACTTTATTGTTCTTAAATACTCACTGTACATCAGACTTTGCTTATTTGCCTCTATTTGCTTTGAGACGGCTGTGCATGCATTGCAATTTTAGTAAAATTGCATCTAATTCAGCTTTCAGCATTAGCAGCTCAGTCACCAATCTCCCGTATCTTTCCTATCAGGGCACCAAATTGAATAAAAGGGATGACCGTGGTGCAAAAAGACCAGAAAATTGTGTCCAGAAAAAGTGCTGGAGAGACAAGAACACTCACTTTGATGAACTCTGTTTCACCCTTGAGAAACTGTCCTGCCTTACCAAAGACATGCTCTGTGCCCCAGGCACGGCCAGCCATGGTAAGCAAAAAACCCCAAGCCTTTCTTCCTGCCTTGAGGATGGAAAAAAGCTGGAAGCATTTGAGCAGCCCTTTGCTCTTCCTTGGCACAGGATATTCTGTCCCTTGCATCATCAGTGGTAGTTGGGAAGTTTTTCTCAAGGAAGCACAGTTTGCTTGAATCTAAAAAGCTTCCTTGCCCTCAGAATTTCAAATAGATTTTCAGGGCTGGAGGGCTTGTGAACCAGAGAAAACCAGACAAAGTGGAAATATCTCTGTGCTCTTTTTCAGTCACAAGGAGTTCATTGCAGCCAGTAAGGCCAAGGAAAAAAAAAATACTAAGCACACGGCTAAACTTAGAACCTTGGTTTCTTCCTTCCTATTCCCATGCAAACCCAAATTTTGAGGACTTTTTGCATTTTCCAATCATAGGCATGTTAGGTGTTCAGTAGACATGCAATACACATACAGAAGATTAGGTTTATACCTTGGAAAATGTTGGTATAACTCTTCTTTAAAAAGGAAGTTATTCAATACAAGCATGGGAAAGGCTTCTATGCTCACTTCAGCTGTGTGCTTGTGTCAGTAGGTCTCTTCAAATTGTGCCTCTAGTCATCCAAAAGCAGAAATACAACAGGCTGGGAATGAAACTAAGTGCCTATAGCTGCTTGTTTGTTAGTCTCATGCCTAAGTGTCTCATTAGTCATGATTTGCTCATTAAAGGTACTATCCATTCTAGACAGCCCTACAGTCTGCCTTGCTCACAGTCGCTTCTCTTACAGAAATACTCGCACAAGCAGAATTATTTTAAGGGTGTTGATAGTCTGTATTCTCAACAGAGATAATGAAAGCAACCAACTTTACCATGGAAGTACAACAGCAAAATACCTTCAAGGGGAAGTTGTTTGATTTAATGTCAAGAAAGCATTTATTATGTCTTTGACTTGCATATTTCTCATTTTTCAGCACAGTAAGGTTTTACATCATCATGATATGGTGCCTTAGGCAGGAATATTCTTGGACATATTGTTTTCGTACTAGCACTGGAAAGAGGGGAGGGAATGAAAAAGCACACTATTATTTCTGTCTTTTATCTGATTGACCTCTCAAAGAGGGCTGTTTCTGGTTAAATTTCTAAATCAGATTTGCTCTCCTATGGGTATCACAATTAATTTCTCCAGGCTACTGTATCACAGCATCCAATCAAATTAATTATTGTTCCACATTATTAATAACTTGTGATAATAGTGGTTGCAAAAATGGCCATGACAAATCTTGCCTGTGAAAAGTTTGGAAGCTGTAACATCCATTGAAAGGTCTCAAGATGAATGGAAAACCCTAGTTTTTCTCCATTCTGCATTACCCTATATATCAATACCTTTCCTACAGTAAGTAAAAGCTCATTCAGACTACATGTGATGTCATATTCATTTATACCAGATGTTAATTTTAAAAAATTGTATGCTTAACATCAACGAGTGGTTCCTATAGATTTCCTTAAACCATCATATGGATATATATATATAGATATATATATATATATATGTTCAGAGCTCATTCACATTTTTCCCTACATAAAACAAAGAAGGTATTGATGTGAAAAAAATCCTCCCCAAAAGTCCATAGAGTACAACTATATCAAAGAATTGCTGAAGAAGTAGGGTCTCCATTTAGGACTAGTATTCAAAGCAGCACTCACATATGTGTTATGTTTTTAAGAGCTTTTGCAAATTTCCTGCTACTAAACTGGCCGGCATTTTCAGCAGCACTCAGTTTTTAAACTGCTCATGTATATGAGCAATGAAGAACCTATTTTTACATCAAATGAAATATAGTCCTGACTAATTCCTTGTTATTTACTCATTGCTGTCAGGTCTCAGAGTTTGAGCAGCGTGGCAGCAGGACGCAGGCCATGGGCAGTTTCTGCACTCAGAGCAAGGGACCCCATCCCATCAGGTTCTGTGCAGGTGCTTTGCGTTGCTCCTGAGTCCCCAGCTCCTCTCTGCAGGTAGATTTTACAGTCCGTTTGACTGGAAATATAGTCAATAACAGGCTTTTGTTGCTACCTCCCAGTAAGTAGAGGCATATCCTCAGTCTTTTGGCAATCAGCTGGGCACAACTGCATATTAAATGAAACTTGCATCTTTTCAAATGTTCCCAACATCTTGGTTATTTTGTTTCTGGCATTGAATAGTAAAATGCTGAATTTTGTTTCCAATAGTAGTAATGGTGCTCCAAGGAAAGTCTAAACATTTTTATGGCTGTGTATGATTACCATCCTTGCTGGTTTTATTCACTCTTACACTCTTATGGAGTGATCATAACCATTAACTATATCTGATTGAATAATTGAATAATTAATCCAGTAAGGAAAACCAATTTCTGTGTCATGTTAGCTTTGTTAGCTTTGAACTTCGATCAGTTTATGAAACATAATGAAGCATTTGTGATCTCATTCCAGTGGGGAAAATCTCCAGATCAAAAGAAACTCTTTTTTGTTTCTTTCATTTTACTATTCACAATTTTAATTCTATAGGCTGTGACCCACCAGATGAAGATGCTTAATTAACAGTTAGTAAGTTGCTTTGATTTCAATGAAATCATTAAACAACTTGCTTGAAAGATGCTAGATGCATTATGTTTACAGACAAATTAGCACCCTTGATCTATTTTTAGTGAAGCTCCTCAAAAAAATATATACACTTTCAAGAGGGTGTTAAGAATAGGCTAAAATTAAAAGGAATGACAGTTATCAGGTTTGCTGTGGAACTGTGCTTTGAGCCAAGAACTGCTGACTCCATTTTACCAGAGTAAAGGTGCTCTTTCTTGCCAACTGATTATGGTCAATGATATCTGAAATCAATCAAAACCATTCCAAACAATCTCCCATTTCTTTCCGGTGGAGAAGGGTGTGGATGAAGCAGGTTCTGCACAAACACATGATGCATAAACAGCAATGGCAGGTTCAGCAAAAGTGTAAGCAGAAATATAAAGTGGAACACTGTAAGTCTGGCCACTGCGAGGGCCACTTCTTTACTCGCTGGATGACAAAGAAGCACCAGGTACAATAGCAAGACAATAGAAGCTGGGTAGGAACTTTTGACATTAAGTGGCATTGATCCAAGGGTCAACACTTCCTATGGGGGTAGTCTGAAAACCACTGTTAGAAAAATAGCAAAAAATTTCCATGTTTGTTGTGAATTGTATGCCTAATTTACTCACTCTGACTTTTCAAATCTAATTGCTGCCCTGTTATTCCCCTCAGTGAAGCAAAAGCTCAGCTTCTATATTCACCTATGATTTTGAAAATATCCTACAGGACTATTATTAAAAATTCTGCTGGTGTAAAAACCCCAGTTCCCCATTATTTTTCCTGCATGGATACCTTTTGATAATGCATTAACTAATAGAAAGAACCAGCAGAAATATACCTCTGTCAGTAAAGGAAAAGCCTTTCTTCAGACACAAGAAGGATTTTTAAGTACTTGCTCTATTGTGGGAGTGAAATCTCACTCAGAAATGGAAGAAAAGCAGTTTCTGAAATTGTTTCATTTTGGATCTTTTTTTCCCTGTGCCTTTGTGGCTTACTCCCTGATTTTCCACTGTATGCAAAAGCATCAACACTCAGTCCCTTCAAGAAGGCTCAGAAGAATGTAAAAGCCCTTCCATGGTGACTGACAGTTTCATACTTTCACTTCAGAGTGATCATGACAAGTTATGCTCACTCATGCTCTAGTGCTGCTGCAATTTCAGTAGGATTAATAACATAAAGCATGCTGCTTTTCACTGAACGACTTGCTCCAGAGTGTCCCAGGCTGTCTGCTGGAAACAGTCTCCAAAGGAAGTTTTCTCCTGGGCTAAATACAGACTGCCATGAAAAAAACCATTTTGTTCCATTCATGCTCTGTTCTATCAGATCAGGTTTCAGTAGTTCAGGCGCATCAGTTGCAACTTTTCTCTACTGCCAGAGACCAGATAAATTCAAGGGACAGGTTACTTGGTTACAGATTGCCCTGGAAGGAAGATGCTACTGTAATGAGGTGGGAAAATGTGGAAGTTCCTTGTCCTCCACATCTAATTAAAATGTTTTGCAGGGTAAACTCTAAGGAAGAGAGCATATGGCACAAATCGTACCATAAGCACTAAACAAATCTTAAACTGTAAACATCCTCTTGGGTTAGAGCTATTTAGCAAATTTCTGCTGTCTCTAGAATAAGCCAATGGCTCCAGTAAATGTCATTTTACAAGAGTTTGTTTTGTTTAGAAGTTTTATGTAAGAAAAGTGACTCGGTTGCTGTGAGGGGTTCCTTGGCAGTGGCACTTCTTGCACGTCCTCACATGCAGGAGGAACAGACTCAGTCCTGAAAGGCTTCAAGCAAATGGGTGGTTGTGTGACAGCCAAAGACACCCCAGCTCCAGCTCTACTGGAAATAGTCAGCAGGAGCTTGTCCTTAAGATAGAGCTGCCTCTGTGAGTCAAATATGACTTTCTGTAGATGTAGATTATGTCCTCCTGTGCAGAAGAACCTTTCTCAAATCTTTTAAGCTTTTGCCAATTAACTGCAAATCTTATTCCTAACTTATATCGAGCTCCCAGTGGGACTTGGTAAAATAAAGGCACTCTAAGAGTGTTTTGGAGTACTTTTGTTTTGTTAAGAGTATCCAATGGTAAGCAGAACCATTACCTGCACTGGGAATTATATTTCAATATATTCAATTTTCAGCAAATCTATCATTAAAATTTACTATGCTTAGGGAATATTTTTCTGTGGAACCTTTGCCACCATTTGATATTAGTAACATCTCTTTAATAAACAGCATAAATGAGCTCCTGTTAATGTTCCTACTGTTTTGAAAGATTTAAAATTAAGTCTGAAGCACTTTTTTCTTTTTTTTTTTTTAACTATTATCTATTGTGAAAAAATGTTTAGTGCTTGGCAATATATCTGTATATATTGTTCTGGAAATAAAAGACACAGGTTCTCTTGGAAAAAAAAAAAAATCTTTTCAGCAGAAGGAATTCCTTAAGAATTTTGTACCCTGTAAAGAGAGAGAAAAATCTATGAAGCAGAGAAAAAGAAAAGTTTTTTAAAAATTATCAAAATCTATTCATACTATTCATTAGTAATTACTGAGAGCAGAATGGTGTATGAAATTTCCATGTGAGACTTGTCAAGGCAAGGCTACGACGTCTTCTTCACTTGGGTTAAAAGGTTCATATGACTTCCATCTCCTGTATTTGACTTTTTCAATTTACTGGTTCCTAGACTGAATCCCAAAGGGCACAGCCTGCAGTGGAATGCACCTTTGGGGTGTGATATTTAGGAAGGATGCCCTCAGGTGGTAAAATGTGAAAATGGTGGTCAGCCCTTGACCATGTCCAGACACTGAGCTGCTTCCCCGTGAGCTCATGAGTGCAACCACCAGCTGGTACCAGCCCATGCAAAAGTGTCCTCAGAAGCAGCTGCAGATGTAAAGAGGGGCTCTGACACAGCTTTTCACTGTCTGACAGGAGTTCATCCCCTCTTATGCACATCTGGTGTGGATTTATGTGCTCTAGAATGTGGAGAAATAAAACATATGGACTTTACCCATTTCACCTAAAGAGGTGAAAAGTGGGTGTTTAGGTATTATCAGGTCTGTAGCTGGAAGTCATATACACCACTGCTGTGTAAATCTCAGAGACATCTGGCTGGAAAGGCATCCCCTGAGGGCAGCCAGCAGACACAGCAGATGCCAGACCCCAAGGGTGGGCGGCACAGGGAGAAGGATTTGCACAGTTATGTTTCACAACATGTCTGGTGAAGTTGGTAACATCCCAGCATGGAATAATCTCATGTTCTTTCAGCTCACAAGTACAAAAATGTCCAGGAAAAAAGCTTGGGAACAGCTTCTTATGTACAGCATGTGTCCCAGGCTTTTTTGGGCACTACACAGTGGCCTGTCAGTTCAGAGATATTCTCAGTAAATTACGCTTTGAGTATCAATGTCACCTCTAGTGAGACAAACCAGGTTTCAACCAATTGTCCTATTCTGTCCCTAGACCTGGTTTAGCTAAGCAAGGCCAGGACTGGAGGACATTACTTGTATGATGGGGGCATTGCAGGTGCAAGGCTGATTCATGATCTATGGGCAGACACACTCCCTCCTTCCTTCTATAAATGGTTTCCTCCTTGATTAGTGGTCTGTCTTACCACTTCTGCTTCGATGGCCTAATTTAGAGCAGGGCTGCAAATTTGCATCCCTACAGCCAGCTCTATGTCCTTAATTACATGTGTCTTTTTATGTCTAAGGAAAATTTCAGGTTTGAAAATGGATGGAGAGAGAAAAGGTTTCTATCTTTGTAGCACTATGCATTCTTTCCTGTGTAGTATTTCCTGTAAAGACATCTGGAGCTGATCCTTGTTTATGGTAAAGCTGCTTTACATGAATGCAAAAGGGATTTTGAAGTCTGAGTGATGGTATTTTCTACTAAAGCAATGCTGGGGGACTAGCAGAAATGGAAACTCTTCAGAGTACCAATATCTGAGTGCAATGGCCCTGTTCTGAGATATAGTCACTGGAGCCATCTCCATCCTCCCCATCTGGGATGCTTCTCATGGAAGTCATGTTTATAATAGTGAAGGACACATATAGTTTATCCTGGTTTTGAGAGGGGTAAAGGGGGACACCCTCCTCAAAAGCATAAACCAGTAGAAATTAACTACTTTAAAGTGTTTATTCATTGTCAATTAAAATGTTTGTTATTACAAGTTTCCTATTGTATCTGGCCCTTTGAACAGTCTTTTACCATCAGAGGTCACCAGCCACAAACTGTTAATTTCCAGAATATTTGTAATACTTGCCCATTCTGATAAGCTTCCTACAAAAAAGGGTTCAATCTTGTCTAGAATTCGGAGGAAAAATGACAAAGCTTACACAGCTTTCCCCTTGTTTTTAATGCATCAACCACAGTCTTTTCCATTTCCTCTTGTAAAACAAGGCTGGAAAAGCCATCAAGGAGATGGATTCATTCATTTCAAAAAGGTTGTTGAATCAGGATGGAAAATGAGATGGAAAATGAATTTATGCTGGTTTTTACTATGCAACATCTTGGGAGATGGCCCCTTTGCTTTGTCACCAGTTCAGTTCTGTCCCAGTCCCAAGCCAGACATCAGTGTCTTGCTTTGTAGATATCAACAGTTTTTGTTGGATCGTTTAATACACTTCCCTTATGGACATAATATCCTAGAAAATTATTAAAAGTACCTGCTGTTAAATGAAAATTCCAGATGTAAAGAATTTTTCTTCATTTACAAGAGTTTTGTGAAAAGCAGCAATACTTCCTTCAATTATTCTTGTTACTGTCAGTTGCTGGCTGAAGAAGTGTTACTGAGTAAGTCTGTCACATGTCTTGTTATTAGATGAGCTGAAAAAAGCCAAACCAAATGAAGACAACTTTCAGGGAATTTAGCAAGTCTGGTTCTATTCTTCTCATAGTGTAAATCTAGAACCGCATCATGAAAATTGGCGTAGCTAGTGGAAAACAAATTTAAGTGAGGACAGAATTGATTGATTGTACATGAGAAATATAAGCAGCTGACCTGAGTAGTGACTGCATTTTCAATTACATTTGCCCTTGACTCTGCTGTCCAAAGGGAATATTGTTCACTGAGCCAGCCCTGCACACCTGTCTGCAGTGTTTGAAGTGACTCTGCCATCAGGACTGATGCTGTTGTAAAGTCTGTGTGCCAACTCCATTGCAGTGAAGTTTGAAACCAGCAGTAAAAATAGGCATCAGCGCAGTTTCTTGGTGCTTGCATTGGTCAGATCAAATGAAGAATGTGTTGGGGAAGATACAGTGGCCCTTCAGGTAGGACTTGTGGCACTGAATTTGAAGAACTGCTGTCTTGGTGGTGGTGTTGGACTCCCTGACAGTGCTGACCTGTTACCCTGAGGATGGCATGACAGGATTCAGCTGAGACTGGCATTGGAAACACTCCACCAAATCTCTCTCTTATTGTAAATATTTTACTTGAAATCGGTAGAGTTGAGATGTGTCCCTGTGAGATGCCTCTTAGAAAACAAGTTAAAATCTGTCTCTTTGAGAATATCATAGACTGCAACATTTTCCTTATATATTTGTATATTTAAAACTGACAACTTAAAAACAATAGATTGCTTATTGCAAGTAGAAAATCTATAGAAAAGAGGATTTACTTGCTCAGCTTGATTAAACTTCAATTAAAACAGGATAAAGAATTTCAGACTTGGTGTTTCCAAGGAGCAACAGCTCACATCATTTTACTGTCAGTTAAGGATGCTGAAATACTCTATACAGTATGAAACGAAGAACTCATGAATATATCATTTTTGGGCAAAAGGTTTCTTAACCACTGTTCTTGAAGATGACAGGCAAAGTATGAGCTATACGTCTGAATATGATTCCAGTGCATGGCTTCACTTGCTCTACCAAGAGACTAAAATTAATCCCCTGCAATCTACTTATTTGTAAGTACTTATTTTATTCCTTTACATATTAAACAGTATCCAATTTGTCTGGTGGAAAAATTCTAAATGGTTTGCTATTCCTCTCACTGTGAATTCCTACTGTAGTACATTTACGAATCCACAATTGCAAGGTAAATTAAAACTGAAAATTTGACAAAGGGATGCAGACCAGAACAAAGCCCTGGTGTGATGTGTCATTACCTGACATTGGGAAAGCAATTCAAGACTTTCATACAATTGATGATAACATTTCCTGAGGTAAATTATGCTGTCAGCAAACAATATAGAAGTAATTTAACCAATGTCAGAACATCTTGGAAAAAAAGATAAAAACCACAACACATAAGTACAAGGGTAGGATAAAGCTATTTTATCTGTCATGAGAACCAGAAAATGGAGAGAGCTGTTTCTAACACTTTGAAAGCATTTTGTGCAGCTATAATCCAGCTGGCTGAACTGCTCTAAGTATGCTCAGTGGGGGAAGGGTGAGATTTTTTTCCCCCAGAATGATGGGTGAAGAAAAAGTTTACAAAACTGTGTCATAGTTCCCTCTGAGTTAGCTGTGGCATGCTTCAGCCTCTGAATGACATTGTTAGATTGCATGTATAGTCAATAAATTTTAATAAAATTATATTACCAAAAATGCTTTTTACTTCCTATTTTAAATCCCTATATGTAGTGCTATAGCCTAGCCTGGTGTGTGCAACAGTGGGAGAGGGGGAAAATCAGTATGAAAAATAAGTCCATGCTTATACACAGCCAAGAGAGAAAATACTGGTTTGGTTTGCCAATGAAACCTTTGCTGATTATGCTGAAATCTTTTGTGAAAGGTTATCAATGTGCTTCAATAAGACTGTTGCCTGAGGACCACATAAGTTACAAACAAAGCCACGAAGAAGACACAGCTCTGTGAGTCACTGTTGGGAGTGCAGCATTGTTTGGCTTCCTAATTACCTCTGTGTGTGTTCTTCCCCTTATAGGGTACACAGAGAAGCTCAGCTGTCAATGAAAGCAGAATGCCCAACAAGGTGCCAAACACTCTGCAACTTCACAATGGAAAGGAAAAGAGCAGGAAAGGGGACAAGGCACATGCAGAAGTGAAATACAGAAGAATGGGGTTCCCTGGGGCTCTTGGGACATGGTCAGGAGGTGCAGCTGAGTTAAATGGGAACACTAAATACCTTCCTATTAGTAGACTGTTCCTGGTTTTGTTTTAAAATCGGGCAGGAATATCATCGGAGTGTAGTATGCTGCTCTTTGCCAACTTTGTGGATGTGGGAGATCAGGCAAATGACAGCAAGTCCACAGTCTGGGCTGTGGACTCCAGTGTGGTGTTAGAAATGTCAATCCAAATAACTGACAACTTAAAAAGTTACCAACACAGCTGGTATTGTCTGGGGGGATAATCTCTTCAGATTTTACATACCTACAGGACAAAAAATTGCCCAATGCAATTTGAAGTGCCACTCATCCACTGAGCTTTTTGAATTTACAGTACTTGGAATTATACAACAGACTGGAAAGGAAGCAGTCTTGTGGTAAGAAACTTCATCCTACTATGCTAGAGATTGTAAAGGCTGCAAAAGGGCTAGACTGCTATGATACATTTATGTGATATTATTACTGAGGAGAATGGCTCCTGCAGGACAGGAAGCCACTGAATGAGATAAAAAAAATCTTGCATGCCACTGAGAACCCCATGTTACTGACAGTGCCTGACTGAAGCGAGCAGTTCAGGGGAGAGACTGACAGCACAGCTAGCAGCTATCTCTAGCTGCCAGACTTGCCTCAAGCTCAGTTTGTGCCTCTGCAAAAAGTGCATTTCTGAGAGTAAGAAGGGATCTTTAGTGGCCCAAGAAGCTATTCAGTTTGAAGTGATCATCAGGGCAACCAACAGCACCTGTTATGTTTAGCATGCATTTAATACTCTTTAGAAATTACCAAGTGGTGCTGAAGGTTGGAGGATAACAGGATGACATACACCCTCAACTGGGTGCACTTCCTTCTTCATCCAGCTCCTCAGCCTGTGGATAGAAAGTGCTGCAGGCTCCTCTTAGTATCATGCATTGAGACCCTTAGTAAAACAAAATGGTTTAAATAATTCCATTGAGGGTTTGTTCTGTAATATGTTATTCTGGGAAACATGAGGTAAGAAGATTAGTTAATATTTTAGGCTATAGGAGGTAAATCAAGGAGGTGTGTGTGGAATGTGTAAGTTCAAGGTTGCTGCTGTTTAATGGACTGCAGTCATATATCACACCATGAGTACATGTAATTGTCTCCCAAACTGAAGACTGAATTCTTAAAGGTTCCCTTGTTACACATTCCTTCTCCAACAAGACACAGCAACACAACGTGGTATTACCAAAGCAGATGATTCATTCTGATACGCTACTTGAAACATGCCAAGGACATCAGCTACAGCTCAGCCAAAATCTCCCTGTCTGAAATAAACATTGATCCTGCACTAATTTTTAAAACATAACAGCAGGGGGCAAGGAGGGACAGGGTTTTTCAGTGAGAACTAGCTGCTTACACAACAGAAGTGAGGTATACTTTCAGTGCTAACTGTTCTTCATTTTTCTAAATAATTCTCCCCAGAAGCTGTGATTGCAATGGCAAAGTTCTGAAGAATTCTAAGGTTTTTAAAGCTCTTATTTCAGAATAATTCAGTTTTCAGCAGATAGTCTGGAAAATGGATCATGCATTGCACATTGTGCATAAGATTGCAGAAATGTATTTTTAGGGTCATGAGCTAAATTAACATCTGGCTCAATGGATATTTCAGATGTATTACATGCATTTGGTCTGAATGTAGCTCACTGCTTACTTTTCCCCCGTCAGATTATGCAGTGGCATTTATCCTTTGTGCTTATAGCATGCAACCTATCCCTAACATCTGAGTAAATGTTGGATTTTCAATCATCTGGCATGCTTGTAAGTTATCCACATTTTTTATTCCTTTGCTTACAGCTAATTATTCTGGATACAGCACAGTCTATTTATATGCTTTGTAAACACTCCCTCTTCCAAATGCCTTGTGGTATCATTTTCTTCAGTGTCTTTATGGAAGACTGTCAAATGAGGGAAACAGCTGAACTGGAGAGGCATAGGAAAGAATGGAAAATAAATCCCCTAACATCAACAAGGAAGCAACTGTCAGTCCTAGCAACTATTTCCCTGATAACTATTCTGTTAAATTTATTTACAGATATGGAGTAATATGTTACCTGCTGCTATGCAAAATGATGACTAGATTTTTTCCCTGTCAGACTTCTAAGTGAAATAATGCTTCCAGAGATGGTGACCCCCATCACCTCCTTGAGCAATTTATTCCAATGTTTAACCACTCTCAGTGAGAAATTTTATTCTAATATCCAATCTGAACTTTTCCCAGTGCAACTTAAGGTCATTTCCCCTTATCCTTTCACTTGGGACATGATAGAAGGCTATGACACCTCATGACATCTTCCTTCCAGGCAGTTGTAGAGGGCAATGAGGTTTGCTCTGAGCCTCCTTTTCTCCAGCTTAAACACCCCCAGCTTCCTCAGCTACTCCTTATGACACCTGTGCTTCAGGTCCTTCCCCAGCTCTATTGTTCTTTTCTGAAAGACTCCAGCCCCTCAAGGTCTGTCTTGAAGTGCGGGGCCCAAAACTGGACAATTTGGTGGCACTTGGATTCTTCTTGATGATGGTCTGACAGCAGAGATCAGACTAGTGCTCCTGCTGGCACCAGCATTTCCTCAAAAGTACTGTGAGGATAATAAAATTATCTTCTTAATGCATATCTTCATTTCTTTGGATTAACACATCATCTCCAGTTCTATGTGTAGGACAAGAATGTGTTTTCCTGGCAGCAGCTAGTACATGTAATTTCTTCCAGCAATCCATGTGAAGCCCGAAAGTCTTACTCCTGAACTTGTTAAACCAAAGGTGTTCAAAATATTTTCCACCCTCCAAAGAGAAGATGTCTCCTTTGTGAGGAGACAAAGAGCTGGTGCTGACTGTCAGAGGCAGTTGTGAACTGCTCTCCTCTCATGTCACAACATAAAACCTCTGGGTGCATTTGACAGTTACTGGCATTTTGCTGAAGTAAACTGGACCTGGTATACATGATATTTCTGAAAATGAAAGTCATGTTCATATAAAGAAGTGTCACTGAAATATCCAGATGGACCTAAGAGAGGCTTTTGTTTATTTATTTATTGTTATTTTTTGTTTAAAGGATTTAACACCTTTTGACTGCCATTCTTTATTCAGGAGTCTGCTTTAACATAGTTGTTTAGGCTCTATGAACACTCCAAATGAACCTACCCAAATTTAACAGTAAATTACAAAAACCCCAAACAAAAACAAACAAGCAAAAACACTTGTAAAAGTATTATTGATTAGAAAATTATTTCCTTAAGGCTGGGGTCACTACAGGAATGGTGTGAATATTGTAAAAACATTTAGTGATATTTGCCTAACTTAATGTGTCTTTTAACAATAGAAATAATTTCTGAGTTGCAAAAATATTAATTTTGTCGAGAATTTTTATTAAAATCTTTTTTCTCTACAGGTAAATAAGAATGCTGTTACATTTGCATACATAACATTCAATCATTGCAAGTGTGCTATTAAGAGAGAATATTTATCTTTGGAACAGGACAGTCAGCTTACATGTGTTGGCTGACCACTTTAAAGCTGAATGTCTGATAACCATAAATGCTATTTTTCATACACACATCTTATTGCTGTAAGTACTCAAGATAAAAAGTCGAACCTCAAACAATAAAATAGAAAAATAATGAACTGTAGAATTTTTATGATTTTTTTTCCTCTTATTGGTTTTAGATATGTGTACATTTTGATATACATGAATGGCTGTCTAGGCTGGATAGTTCAGAAAACTTTAAGCAGCCTCAATATTTTCTGAAGAGAGGTAAAGACCATACTGTGCCTGTGGTTGAAAATGGAGGCTGTGGTAAGGTTTGGCTTCTCCTGCTTCAAAGAAAACTGCTGAAGTCTGGTGGTGCAGCTGATGGTTGTGCCAGCCCAATGTCTCTTGCCTTGCCATTACAACCCACACAGATCGGGAGCCTTTCAAATAGCAGCAGCTCAGCTGCATCCAGAAGAGATGCTGCAGATTTCCCCTTACACTTCCTGGAGGTCCTAAGCTGCAATACTCATCCGGAGGACCTGGAGCACCAGAAGAAGTTGGGAGTCCTGTGAAAAGTAATCCAGGACCCTGTAAGGACTCCAGTGTGCAATGTGAGGTTGCAAACAAAAATTAATGCAAAAATAAATTGTTCTTTGACAAGTTCTGAACTTCTCCGCTTTGAAGAAGTTAATTCATTAAACTGTTGCATGTGTGTTTGGGTCAACATGGTGCAGTTACTCATCTGTTGTTCAACTTCTGACTATGTCTAAGCCAACACTGGATAACTAAACAACCATGAGGTTTTTATGGCTCTCTGTAATAAGAATAATCCAGGCACATCTGGCTTAATGAACGTCTTTGATCCCAGCATCAAAAATAAGTCTCATCTCTCAGATACATTCATACATTTTTCTGATTTTTCATTTTTAAGTGAGTGTTTATAGGAGGATTTTATTCAGTTTCTTACGTGACATGAGCGGGGAGAAGCAGGGGGAAAAGTTATCTGAAATAATTCTGTGCCTAGTGAAAGACTTATTCCTTTACTTTCCTGCAACAGTAGTTCTTCCTCACATATCAATTTTAAAAGACTGAGGAACATAATCAAAATTTCATCTCTAAAAATAAAGTGATGAAACAGCCCATTAAAAATACTATGCTATATTGGTGGTACAGCTGTAAGGGATTTACGAAAATTAATTATATAACTATTGTAAAAATATCAGCATTGAAGTTAGTGCCAATGTATTTTGGTCTTGGACTTCACATTTTCATCTGTCTGGTATTTTCAGAAAAAGCAATCAACTTAAAATCTTTCTCTATAGAATTTTTTTTCCCCTGCCATTATACATGCTTAATCTAAAATTCTTGATTTGAAAGTTAAATGTTCCTCATACAAAAATACCATGTTGTTATTGACATTTCGTATTTTTGGCTTTCTTAAATCCAGAGATTCCAAGAAAACAGACAACAATAAGTCACATTTTTTTTCTTTATTGGGAGTTAAAGAGTACTGAAGAAGTCCAATGATGACTGAGACAACAGAAGTGGGAAGTACTACAATTTCTGTTTTCATTGTTAATGTTAATACCTGCCTGGAAATAGCCTGGAAACTCCTGTTTTATTGAATGTAATCAACAATTGTTGTCAGCTTTAAATTACTCCATTGTTCCACATGATTAGGTAGGCTGTGTGTTAAAAGACTCAGGATATTTAAAAACCACTAGAGAGAATTGGTGGGAAGCTGGAGGAAACTTTCTGACACATCAGAGCAATTATTTATTGTTAATGGTTGAGCCAACTAGGTGAAATTGGTCAAATTATTTATGTCTTGCAATTAAATTTCTTACTTCCTTAAGATGGAGTTCAAACTGTTCATGGTATGATGATATTTCTCAGCTTCAAAGTTTGAGTAGGGGAAATGGACTTGTGGCTGTCTCAAACAATTATATTTTGTATCATTTTGAAGGTCATAAACAGGAGTCTCATGGAATTTTCTGCTTTTATAATTGGTGAGAAAATTCTGATAAGATTTCTAAAGTGGGAACAAGCCTTCTTATTCCAAGGCAGAGATTGGTGCTAGCCACCAAGCATCGGTATCTCACCTCTCATCAGGTGAGAGGGTAGAGGCCCAAGGCTTCTGCAAACACCCCTTGCAGTTGCCAGAAGATAAGCAGAAGCAAGAAGCAAGCTAACACTGTACTTTTAATTATTGCAGAAGGAACACATATTGTTGGCTGCAGGGCAGCAGTGTAAGAACTCATGCAGCCAAGGTCTGGAAGCAGAGATAATCAGGAAAGACTTTTCTAGGACTGATGGACTGCAGAATGAAGCATCTCCCACAGTTACTGTCAGAAGGAAGGGAATGTCTTCAAAAAGCACTGGCCTAATGCCATTCCCAATAGTTGGGGAACGTAATAATTCTCAGATGACTGCATTGATTCTTCCAGAAGTGAGCAATTTTTAGTGCTGATGAGATTTTGCTAGCCAACTAAGAGCATATGAGTGTGGCTGGTTTCACTTCAAATGGGCTCTGTTTTTATTTTGCAGAGAATGGTTTTCAGGAAATACTTATGGATTTTAACCTGCAGAAAGATGTCCTATACAGTGTCTCAAAGGGTTTTTTGACCCATCCTTTCAGCGTGAAAGGGTGCTGCAGAGCACTACCAAGGAGGTTAAGTAAGTGTTCTTGTGTGCTATAACCTTGTCGTTTTTTTACCTCAGCCGACTACAGATTTTTATTCTTTTACTTCCTTTTAGTGATGGATACGGCAAGATTTATACCATGACCAAGAAAATCAGGACCCTTTGGGGAAGGCTCCTGCTATGGACAGGAGGCTCTGGGGAGACATGTTGAGGACGCCCCGATGCAGGGAACCCTGTCAAGGTTTCTGAATGTCCGTGGCAGGAGGTTACAGACACCATACTGGTGAGGGAATACTCCTTTAACACACTCACTGAGGCCTGTCTTGCTCTGTGTGTCTCTCAGCACAACCCAGTGGTGATGGCAGGAATCAGACTCTCAGTCGTGTTTATGGACTTCGCCTACAAGGGGTTTTTCAGTTCAATGAGTATCCCAGAAAATACCTCATGTCTCATACATCTTCATGCCTGTAGGAGTGGGTGTCTCCACTTCCTGCCTGGATGGCAAAACACTCCGTCAATGATGGGATAAAGATTAACCAAAAATGACAGTCACTGGGTTTTCTCTAACTTCTCCTTGTTTTAGTCTCACTGGTTGTTCTTAGGCTCCAGAGACCCTCTTTAACATGGAAATTTATTGTGCTTCTCTCTTGGCAGTTTGGCCTATTTGGTAATCAGTCTTCTCATTTGGTGAGCTGTTCCCATGATCCCCTAGTTACACTCATTCTTGCTCTTGTACTTTGTGTTCCCTTATTACTTTCTTAATAACGGCTTCTGAGGCTCCACTGTTCCCTTAATGTTTTTTGTGTGTTTGGCTAGGCTTCTCTGCATTCTTGGTATGGTGTACTATGTGCCATCACTGGAACAAGACGTCACAGCTTTTCAGAGGCTGTGTGTGTGGTTATTCCTCTAGCAGGCTTTGCTTCAGTTGCCTGTTTGAGCTTTCTCCACGAGTTTTTATTCTGCTTCATGGTGGGTTTCTGCTATAGCAGTGACTTTCCAAAATGGATAATACCTAGACTTGTAAACAACTGCATTGGCTTCAGTGAGACACCTTTCAGTTGGAGTTGCCGGAGTCTTGTGGTCTGGAGTCTCTACCCTGTCTTGCGGTTCGCTAAGGCTCTCTTCTGTTTCTTGCTCCTGGCTGAATATATTCCCTTGTTTGCTTCAACTAAGTATCTTAAGGAATCTCACTAGTCTATATAGTTATTTGTGGCTTGGCATTTTTGTCAGTCCTGACTCTACCAGGCCATTTTTCTTGCTCTGTGAGCCAGGACCTCTGGTCCCCTGTACCCACAGCATCTCTCCTTTCCTCTCTCAGCTCCTTCCCGTCACAGGTTTTTGTGTGTTGGTCTTGTAAGGCAGGAAAATCCTCTCCACTCTGAATGCTTCAGAATGTAAATTGATGTTAATTTTCTCTTTAGTTTCCTGGTTTGAAATTAGAAGGGATAGGATTAATCCAAATAGTCATCAACTGTGATCTTTAAAGGCATTTCCATAATTTTGGCATATTCAAAACTCTCAGAAGGTAACAGGCAAAACTAGAGAGAGAAGTCAAATGCTGGGCACAACAATTTCTTTCATTTGTTACAAAGATAGGCATGTCTAATGGTTTCAGACCTGGAGTCCTCTTTTCTTCAACTTTAGCCAATTGTTGTCAAAGACATGCTGTAATGCTTTCCATTTCTTGTATTTCTTAATCACATTTGATAACTTAGTAATTTTCTTTAACCAGAGCAATGTGTTAAAATTTTTTTTGGCTGCCACAGAGAATTCTAAACAATTTTGCTGAACTAGGTTCCAGCAGTTTTGGTACTTAGCCTAACACCATATATTGTGGTGTGCAGAGAAAATCTGTCCTCCAAAAGGAACTCAATAGCAGCATGGACCTTTTGCCAAAAATTCCTAATTTTGGGACAGTACCAGGAAACTTGTGTGGGTCCCATTTTGTTCCTACTCAATTCAAAGGCAAAGCTCCTCCCAATTGCAGCGGGATAAAGTTCAGGCTCCAAAACTCAGTCCTCACATTCCCATCTCACACATTTTCCTTCAAATTCTTTTTTTTTCCCTTTATTTTTAGGCTCTGGCAAAACCCTTGCACTCTCCTGTACATTTTCTGGAAGGCAAATCACAGATAGGAACCATTTTCCGCATCTCATACACTGTTTAAGAGTAGCTCGTGTTTTGTGCCCCAAAGCACGGCTGGAACTCAGCAGCTGTAATCTGGAGTGACAGATGAGCAAGTCAGATCATGAAAGGAGGAAAGAGCTGGAAAAGGAGCAAGCAAACAGAAGGAAATCTTGTAATCGTGTCAGAAAGGCAAGGAGTAATATCTCGGAAGAATTAATTTTGCATTTCAGTAATCCCTGAGTTTGCTTGGAAAGATGATAAATTGCGGATAGGTTGTGGACAAGCAGGAGTAGCAGCTGTGGAAAGATGGGATCTTGGGACATTTGCCATAGGAAATGAAACTTCCAGCATCACTGTGTTGCAATAAGTGCTAATAGGTTTGGAGCTTGACCATGTCTTAGGTGTGTGTAAGTATACAGACTGCTATCTATAGCTCTGGAAATAAACACATGTAATCTGATAGCTTTAAACATAGTTGGTTTTCTTATCAGACTGTAAGAACACTTGGGAGAAGCAAGTATAATAACAGAACTAATACTGATTTTTGCCATGAAGCTTAGAAGAGAAACAGCTCTGCAGGGTCCTACAACAGAAGGAAAGCAACTGAGGTGCAGAATAGCATCAGCCACTTCTCAAAAAACTGGAGTGCAAGAGCTTCCAGACAGAGGGACACAGGGAAGGGGTGAAGGAGCATGCCTGGCACATTCCTGCCCCATTTGGGGATACATGACTCAGAGATCTGTGCAGTAATGCACTGGAAGGGCACAGGTAGCCCTTTCCCTGGCCTGTGTCTCCCCATGGCCAAATAACCTGTCCAAACAGCCTAAAGGCTGTGTTTAACCCCAGCAGGGGCTGTAACAAGGACACAAGGAGCAAAGTGCCCACAAGAAGTCAAGAGTTCTGCTTTGTGAAATTAATTGGGTAGTTTTGAATAGAGAAAACTGAAGAACCAATGCTAGTTTTTAAACTTTATACTGTTGTAAGTAACTGCATGATCAGGGTCAGCAAGCTTTATCTGCACCCTCTGTTTGCAGCTGGCAAGCATCTCAAGTTGTGCCTTCTGCTGCTAGAAGGGGAAATCTCTGCACGAAATGTCCCCAGCCCATCTCACCATGTGTTGAAGGATGGCTCCTCTAGATGTGCACTACAACAAGGGCAGGATTTATCCAGGGTGACTCTCAGGGAAGAATTCTCTCCATAATATCCCTAATGCTGATGCTAAAAAGTTAAGAAAACAATTATTTGTCTACTTCATACATTACATGTTATATAAGAGATTGATAGATTTCAGAGAAGGGCACCAAACCCAATCAGTAATGTTTGTGTGGTAGTTCATTGTAATGCTGACAAACAAAACCTGATAAAATACAATAGTTTCATTGTTGGAAACCATTAAAGTGTGATTTAAAACAGAAAAACTGACAAATACTTTATTGCAGAAGTGTCTGGGCAGGCACTATGTTCTCTTCAGTGAAAATACACATTTTCCCATTTTTCTGTCAGTATGGCCAGTGTAAGGTACATAGACAAGAAAATGTTGTCAGCTTTTACCTCTGGCTTTCAAAAAGTGAAGTAAACAGGGAATCCCATCGTAGTCTATGAGAGTATACAAGTTATGAATTATTTAAGATACTGAAAATTAATTTGAATTTGAAATCAAACACTCTGCTGCATTGCCTGAAAATAACCCTTCCCCTTGTAACTCTGGGTTCTTATCCCCAGTAAAATCGAGCATCTTAGGTTCTCCTTAGCTCTTGGTTCCCTCAAAATTTCCCCCCCCCCCGCCATCTTTTTGCCAATTGCCAGCTACCTGGATCACCCCGAGATCCTTTTCCTTTTCAGCAAAGGGGCGAGCCCTCAGTGACAACAATATACAATTTTTGTCTCTTACAGCCTTTCTTTTTGTTTTAGCACTTCCATTATTTTCTGCTGTTTGGGATTATCTTTGGTTTTATTTCATGACATCTTTCTTTAACTTACCTACAACTGGAAGGTATTTGCTGCATGTCACAAAGGTATTTGCATGATGAGAAATCTTCATTCTTGAAGCACTCAGAAAGAGGTAAGCATCATCACCCTAACTCACATTAAATTTCTTCTGAAGTTCATGAAGTTTTGCCTAAGTAAGGCTGCAGGACTCGACCACGTGTTTGCTGTATAGAGTGTACTGCAACGCCTGGTATTGTTTAACTCTACCATGTTTGCTTTTAGTGACAGTTTGCATAAAGATGTCTTATGGGATAAAGTTACAAATAGGCTTTGTCGTGGGGACAAGGTAAGAAAACTGGAAATTAGAGCTAACAAGACCTTTGTCTCTCTAGGAAGACAGTGAAGGGTGTCATATTTCTTTGGCATTGTAATGCTACTAAATTACATCTGCTCCTCAAACATTTTTCAGAGGGAGGATTTCTAGACGCAACTCCAATTATACTAGAGATGCAAAACGTCCAGCGCACTCAGCTTTTTGTATTTAGATCATTTCATCAACCCTCCCCGCCCGTCCCCAGATTTTAATTTAACTTGCAGCTTCCCGCCGAGTCTCCGCAGGTGGAGCGCAGCGGCAGCCGAAGGCTTTTCTCGCCCTCCGGCCGCGCTGAGGGCATCACCT
>VYXD01006830.1:5583217-5706436 GCA_013397195.1 Hylia prasina
GGGCCGTACGCGGGCCGGGCCGCCCTCGGGCTTGCGCGGAGCTCGGCGGAGACCTCGGGGCCGGCGGGCTTTCATGGGCAGGAGCTGAGCCTGCGGCGGCACGGCGCTCGGCTTTCCCTCGGATCTCCGCTGCCCGGGCAAATGCATACAAATGCATTTGGGAGCCGAGAGGACAAGGCGAGGACGCATCTCTCCCGCGGCACAAACGTAAGCGGTAGCCGGCGCGGCGAGACGGGGCGCACCGCACCGCCACCCCGCCGCGGGGCAGGGCAGGGGATGGGGCTGCGGCTCGCCTCCCGCCGCGGGCAGGGGCCGACGACCTCGGAGGGCAGTGTCCCCAGCCCTACCTTCCGAGCGCCAGCCGTAACCCCGCGGGGTCCCCGGTGCCCCGGCGGACCGGCGGGGTGCTGGCTGCCTGGACGGAGACCGCCTATATCGCTGGCTGCTCTTCTCTCTCTCCTCCGCGCCCCTGGTGTCGTTCTGGATATGCCCTGTCCTGTCCAGCACCCTCGCGTCGTCCTTCCCTCGCCCGAGCCCACACCGGGCAGCCTGGCTCTGGTGTCCCCGGGGAGCGGACACAGCCTGACCCGAGAGTCAGTGCCCCCCGATCCCCGAGGGGGAGCGAGGAGCCCGCAGTGCCCGCACTGACCTGGCAGCTCGTGCCCCTCTTTGGTACCTGGCTAGTAAAACGCGGCAAACAAGCAAACGCAAAAGCCTGTAGAATTTACGCAGGCTGCTCTCTAATACCAGAGATATCCCGGTGAGCTGCTCTGTATCCACATGCGTTTGCAATTGGCTGAGGTATTTCTAATGCATCCGCACCTGTGATGCGAAGGTAGAGCTCTGCTGTCTACTGTTTACCTAAAAGCAGCCTCGGTAAAATGACTGAATTTATGATAGTTGTAACGATATTAGAGAGGTTACTTGCATGTGTCTCTCTTTGTAAAGGGCTGATTTTGTTGTTTGTGTCTTAAGTTTACTGAGCGTTCTGAGTGGGACAGAAGAATTTGTTTAGTGTTGTCATGAGGATTATGCTGCTGAAGTGTGCATGGTGTATAGTCTGGGTGTGTTTGAATCCTTGTGAGCAGTTAAGGTGGTCTTCCCAGGAGATCTGTTTTTAATGGCTGTGTCTTTGGGACTTCTTCAGGCGTTGTCTGAGTGCAAATTCAAAGAATGGTTTTATTTGAAATCTGCAAAGGCGTGTTGCTGATGGAGAAACGTAAATTGCATTACAGGAAAGAGGTACAGTAGCAGAGAGGCAGTTTACTCAAGTTCAAAATCTGAGATAGCTTCAGAATATATATCTATATGCTTCTGTAATGTTTACCTAATTTACTTCTATAGAGAGCGAGCAACCTGGTCACTTGCCGGTATTAAGAAACCAGAATTCCTCACAAAAGGATCAGGTTTCCTTAGAATACGTCAAACCAGTAAATCCCTTGCAACTTCAACCACCTTTTTGTTGAAATACCATTAGGTCAGGCCTGTCTAGCAGCGTCTCTGCAGGTTAAATAAATAAAACAGCTGCATGGCTTATAAATCTCTCACCCCATTTATTGACAGAATATTTAAAATGTGCACAGCCTTGTGTCAGCCTTGTTTCTTGCAAGCACCAAGTTGTAGTACATTTGAAGAATGATCTACAAAATATACAGAGACAAACCTTGTGAAAAAAGAGTATTTCACATGAGTAGGGGCTCAAGCTGTATACTTTTGCCTTCATACAGAAAAAGAGTATGCTGTAGTGTAAGCAATCGGAGATTTATTTGTAAAACTGTTCTAAAATCACATCTTTTCAATTATTTTTTTTTCTTTTAGAAATACTAAGAGAGTTGATGTTCTTCTGGATGTGCTAGTTTCTCATTTTAAGCCAGATGCTGCCCAAAGAATGGGCCACCAGGCTGGGTGTTTCCTTTACTCTGAACCCCAGTTCTGTTGTAGGAATCTTCTTAGGCCACTGCTCCTCTACCTCTCACCTCACCTCATATTTCTTCTGTTTCCCATTCATTCAAATTTTGCAAAGAATTCAGGAGCTTCCCCCCTTGCTGGCTAATTTCATGGTGCCATCTGTGACCAAAGGGCATGTGAGTGTCACACCAGATAGGTTTTGCAGGCTATTGTGTCCCCTCAAACTGTGTTGTTAGTAGGTCTTTTGAAATTTGGGGAGCAGCAGTGGTCCTGCTGGCTAATTTCATTATAGCAGCAAAGAAAGTTATATTTCTTTTTATATCTTGTAAGATAAGGTTTATAACATCTTGAGGTCTTTGAGAGTTACAGGGGATCTCTGTCCACAATGTGCTGTGACCTTTCCAAAGCCCTTCTCAAGCTTGATGGACCCAACTGTGCCATTCTCCTCAGCAGTCTCCAGACAGATCCAGTGAAGGAACGTGTGTGGGGCAGGTGCTGGTGTTTAAACCCTCATCCCTGAGGAGTGCAGGACTGAATGCACCTGTGGCAGTCACACTGCAAACAGGTTTACTTGTCTTTCCTAGCACAGCTAGTGGTATTTCTTCCTTTAAACTTGAGATTTAGGAAACTTAGGCTGGAATGAAGAGGCTACTGCTGTGCACTGATCAAACCCAAGTTCTGTATGCTGCTGAGGGTGGAATTTTTCATTGTGGCTTGCCACAGCTTGCTTTGAAGCTTATCAGTTTTCTCATCCATCTGTCACCCCTAAAGCAAAAAATTGCCATGGATAGTTGCTGTCTACTCTGTAGGAAGAGGTAAATGGCCACAAGATGTCAAAGATTATCAGAAAGATAAAATCAGTTTTAAGTGGTAGAATAGCTCAATCACATTTGGTAGTGTCTTCCTCCAAAATGATTCAATAGTTGCCCTCAGCATATGCTTGCATGTAAAATAGAGCAGATGAGAAGGTAGGAGAAAGGGAGGAAGTTTAAGAGATATCCCTTGGCTATGCCCTAAAGCCTAGGTACTGAAACAGCTTCAGGTGTGATGTTACATGGGGAAAAAATAGCCACCTGAATTCTTCCATGCCACATGATTCTGCATTTTTCTATTGGCATGTCCCAACACCTCAAGGAGCTGTGGACTCAGCTGAGACAAGGAGCCAAGCTCCATGCAGCTGTGGCAGATGATGGTGGGTCAAACCACATACATGTTATGCAGCAGGGAGCCTGGTGTCTTAGTGGCTGTGCTGGTGTGAAAGTGAAGACTGAGAACTGACTGTTCTGCAAATGTACAGAGTAGTGATCTCAACCAAGAGGGAGAGTTTGCATGGATTAGGTTGCACATGGTTTAATTTACAAAAAATTTTACTTGTGAAAAAAGACAGCAGGAAGTCTCACTTTTCTCTCACATTAGAGGATCCCCACCACTATGGTTGTCTCTGGTCCCTTTTTTTTTCTTAGTTGATAACTCATCTGTTCTTGACATTAGTTAGAGAGCACTGTGTAAGCCAGATGTTTGTCTTCTCGCTATATGTTTCTGTATATCCAGTTACATTTACATCTGTGTGATTTACAGCCCTGAGAACATTGTGGAATTTCTTGCTTTCCTACAATGTTGCTGGGAAGTGACAGAGACAGGTACCTGACACACACAGGTACCTGGCTGGTGTAGTAGAAGAGGCTGTTGTAATTATTAGAGGAGTCATCTTTGAATTTGGGGCTCTGGGGTTCTTTGAGCATCCTTATTTTGTAGCTGGCTAAAATGTTTTATGTGATTTTTAATGGCAAATCCATTTTCCACCTTTGAAAATATTAAGGGTCAAATAAAGGGTTGTCCTGAGTTTTAGCTGATACAGTGCAATGTGTGGACTTTGTTTCTGGCACAGCTGTCTCCTGTCACTGAGCTTCTCATTTGATCAAAAGATGATGCATTGTGTGATGCAGAAACTTTGAACTTGATTTCTGATCTTTAGAACTCTGAAGAAATTGAAGTGAGTGTCCTGTAGTGGATGAGCTGTTTGGACAGCAAAGTGGTGTTAGGTCTTTTTTAGGAGTGGCAGAACTGCTCCAGTAGACATTTCATGGCTGTAGCAGGAGAAAGCTTGGAGGGAGGAATAGCTAGGGACTGTAGTAGTGGTTAATTAGAGAACATGCCCCTACAAGCATGTTGGGATGTGTAAAGTGTAATTTCCACCTTTCCCTCCCTCTGTGATTGGAGCCGAAGCACTGATGCATATTTTTGAATATCCTATATGTTTTGTGTGGTTTTTTTCTCAAAGGCATGATGTATCTACCATTTTACAGTGGCAATGATGAATATCATGCCTTATTGTTCCTTAAATTATTCATTTGTTCTGTTTGCCAAAATTGAAGTTCTCACAATATACAAATCCACTCGATAAAACCAGGTTATTGCTTTGTGGTTTTCATGCACTTGGATGTCTCTGAAGTGTTTGAATTCCAAACCCTCTAAAGAATTAGTAAGACTTTTCACTAAATACTGCTGTATGTGTGTGTATGCATATGTACTTGTATATCTTTCCTTTCTGTTTAAACCATATGTTCCTGTATAAAGTGGTAGTGTTTTCTTCCTACTTTTTTTTTTTTTTTAATGTGAAAATCTGACTAATTAGGTGGCAAAGTTAGGTGACATGAAGTTATATGTGTTTAGTTGCAACTATGTTACTTTCAAATACACTTGATTCCAGATACTCAAGTGCTCTCTGACATGGTCCAGGAAACATTTGTAGTCACTCTAACATTCCACGTTATGAAAAATCGCTGAGGTTACATACATTAATGAGCAAGAGGCTTGAGCTGGGGCTTGAGTGTGAGTTGAGTAGTAAGTATCAGAACTATATTTCTGATATTTTTGAAGTATTTTTTCTTAGAACTGAGTAGATAGAGGTTAATATAATGGTTACATGCATCTGTGCCTGGTTGTCCAACATTAACAGTAAATATATTTCTCATTTATTAAAAGATTCAGTCACTGATAAGAGAGTGATTAGATGTTAATCTGGCTAATCTGATAATTAAGAAACAGCAGACAATCTGTTCTTAATCACAGTAAAAATGTAGTCTGTACAACATTCAACACTTCTAAAGTGAATTTTGAGCACATAATCTAGATTAACCTTATATGTGTTTGTTGGAACAACTGAAACCTCAGTGTGCTATCAATGTTATTTTCATGCTAAATCCAAAACACAACACTCCAACAGCTACTAAGAAGAAAATTATCTCCCTGGCTGAAACCAGGGCAGTGAGCCTATGATAACCATCAGTATCACACTTTTCCACCTGAGCATGGAGTTTTAAGGTGAAATGTGATGGGATTTTTTTTTACTTTGTGAAGAGCATGACTTGCTTGTAGCATGATGAAATTTTATAATGCAAGAACAAAAGTTTGACACAGCAATTTCACTTATGGGAAGATGATGTGATCTAGTGAGAAGACTGATAGGAGGTCAAAAGTATCTAAAATATCTAATGATCTCTGCAGGAATTAACTTGTCATTTACTTTATAGTTTCTTTACGGTAACATTTTTTTCTTTCCAGGAAGAAATTTACTACTATTTGCAGCAGCATTCATATTTGAAAGCTGCTGCAAGCAAATATAAAGCAGATGCAGTCATTTTATTAATAAAAACCAGTGTAAAATATATGTGCTATGTATGAGGGCATACACAACCTCGATCTTGGTGTGAAATGCCTTTCTCAGTATCAGTGGAAAGTTGTACAGTGTGATGGCTTTGATTCAGGACTTGCTGAAGTCAGTGGTATCCTACCATTTAGATCTTGAATCAGGTTTCTAATTCCTTGGAGTTCAGAAACTGTGGATGTTTCCTCACATGTTTTTCTTTTCTTTCCCTTTTAGGAAAGCTCTCCTTTTTATTGCAACATGTATAGCTGTGAGTGTTGCACAAGCACCCAAACAAGGTGAGAATGCTTTGCTTATAACAGGATATTTGTGTAATATGTTAGTAGATGAAAAGAGTAAATGGCCGTTGTTACTTGTGACCTTAGGTTCAATTCATTAATTCATGGCTTAAAGAAAATACCAATTACAGCATAATGAGAGTAAAAGTTTAAAGCACCAGTTTGGAAAAGATGACCTTTCGAAAATTACTCAGATTTTCTGTCTATGAAATTGCTTACATATTTAAGCAAGCTCTTCATAAAAAAGAAGCCTTGTACAGTGAAAAGGCTTTGATTGTGTCTTCACTGCAAGTGGGTGTCCTTGGGGGTGGCAAGCTATGACTGAGTTACCTTTGCACTTAAGGCAGGCAAACCACTGCACATAATAAAGGCTGGCATCTAAAGCAAAATGTGAAATTTGCTATTCATTTGGCTGTGCATTCAGATGCAGATGTTGTGAGGAAATAAGGTTGTCTTGTTTTTAGTTTCTTTTTTAATCTGCCAGCTGTTATAACAGCACCAGATGTGCAGCTTGCTCTGGAGACTGCTGTGGGAATGACAGTGTCCCAAAGTGGCGGAGGCTAATGTGCCATTTAGTCACTTCTTATTTGCCGTGGGAGTGGCAGCATCACTTCTCCACCATGGTCCTTTGCTGTACAGGTGAAGCATGGAGTAGGTCATCCTTGGCTGGTGAGTGTGTAACTGCAAATACTCATCTGAATACAAACAGATGGGTTGCGTGGTTAAGACAAGACTCATTCCTGATAATGTTTTGCTAGAGCCCTTTGGGATATCTCAGCAGCCTCCCACCATTATTCTCACCAATGCATTTTTCCTGCTTGTCATTCCCAGAGGCTGGCAACTTGTTTTTTCCTCCACTTCTGGATTTTTTGTTTTGCTTCCCCTTGCTGCCTTTGTAGTTTTGCCCATTGCTTGCCTGGTAACTTTGGTTGTTGGTTTTTCACATCCATCTCAATGGGGGCCATATGCTTTTGTGATGATGGGATTTCTCTGGATTTTTATAATAGCTGAGCCAAGTTCTCACTGGAGGAGGGGCAGCGCTGTTAGATGTGTGTGGCCTGCCCTGCTCCAGGCCTGCAGGGGTGGGAAGGGAAGAGTCAGTTTTAGGGAAGCAATTTGCAGTTTTCTGGTGTAGCAGGAGCAGGTGACGGATGCCAGAGACAGCTGAGTGGTGACAGTTTGAGTGTCTTCGTCCCTCCAGCCCACCCTCCTCTGCAAAGAAAGAAACGTTTACTCTCACTTCTCATGTCCCTCAGCCTGAGAATTGCTTTTCTGCTGAACCTTCAGGCAAGGACTGTGAAAGCTGCAGGACTGGGGGCACAGCAACCCTAGTGAGTGGGTGGAGGCTGTTACCTGCCTCTTGGCTGAGAATGCCTCTATGCACAGAGCGTTGCAGAAATGGGTTAAAGCCTCCACTCTCAACATGCTTATATTAATTTTTTTATTATTTTGTTACCAGCAGATGGAGTTTCCTTTTTCCTATTATTATTTTGTTGTTATTGTTATTACTGTTATTCAGTAGTATTTCTAGATAGCCATATGAGAAGCCTTACTGAATAGAAACTCCTCTCCATCCTTGACACACAAGTGCCATACACAACTTTATTTTTTTAAAATGCTTGCTTGAGATCAAAATGATATATTGAACCTTGATGCAACTTTCTTCCCATGAGTGAATT
Organism: Hylia prasina; assembly: GCA_013397195.1. Taxonomy (NCBI): domain Eukaryota; kingdom Metazoa; phylum Chordata; class Aves; order Passeriformes; family Sylviidae; genus Hylia; species Hylia prasina. The sequence goes on from VYXD01006830.1 coordinate 5,590,750, forward strand.
TGGTCCCTCTTGCACTTTATTTGCACAGTGTGTAAACCAAGTTGGAAAAAGCAGTTGGGAGAAGGAAACCTCCTCAGGAAAAAAAAGGGCATTTCAAGTACATCCTTCAGTTTTAGTATATAAGCTGCAGAGCTGCATTTTTGCATTTGTGGTGCTTAGTGTTTGTCCAGGAACAGGATTGTGTGCCCATTAGGAACATGTTAACACTTTGTTTTTTAAACTTCCTTGGCAGTTGTATTTTGATAAAAAGAATATTCTACCAAACACAAAGATGCTAGCTAATTAACATGCCTTCTCTCCTGGGTTGAGGAGACAGCCTCTGTATGCTTTACCTGAGAAGATACATGTTGTTCAGTTTGGAATGCTGCTGTAAATGATGTTCAGCAAAGTGTAAATGTAAAGATACATATAGTCTCAGTCCTTAGGAATAGTACTTTGAGTAAAGCTCAAGGACACATAGAATTAATGTGTCTTGCTGGCTTTTCTATGCCAGTCATCTGATCTGGCATCCAGGAGAGCATTTGTTGCAGCCAGGTATCTTAATGTACCCAGTTGCAGATGCATCATCACCTAGAAAATGGACAAGTAATTATTCTTGGTTCCTTTGTGGGGTTATTTTTGTGCTACACAAGGGTCAGAAGGCTTTTTGCCAAAGCTGGTGTTAGGTTTTACCTTCCCTCATGATGCAAGGTTGTGCATTTTTAAAGATCTCCTAGAAGGTGGAAGGAAAGCACTTGACACCAAAAGCGCAAACCAACCTTTCCTTCAAGAAGTTGAGCTGTAACAATTTGGGGGACTAATGGGTTGAATAAGCAGTAAGTGAAGACAGATGTTTTTCAGACATGGGTAAACAAATAAAACTGACAACTGATAGGTAAAGCAAATAGTGGTTGTCATACTGGGAGAAAGAATGAGAGGGTTGCTTGCTCCCAAAATCCTGTGTGCTGCCAAGAGCTTCTGAAAGACTTAAAATAAAATAAAAATGCATGTTGGATCAGAAGTAAAATGACGGGCCAAAAAAGTTTGGAACAGCCTTTTGGCTTGACAGTGGGTTCACAGGCAGCAAGTCAGCAAGGAATATTTCTTTTATACTTTTTTGATGTCATTTTTCACACAATATTTGTGTTTAGCTCTCTCAAGACCTGTCATTGTTTGCAGAAATCTTTGCAGGATAGGAAAAAAACATTGTGTTATTCCTCATCATGCTCACTGATGATTTTTTAAATAACTTTGTGCTCTTTTCAAATCACAACAACCAAAAATCTGGCACTTTTGCTTGCAGTTTGCCATTTAGTAGTGATAGACTTGAATGTAATTTTTAAGCTTTTTATTTTATACTTGAATTTATAATACTTTGGATAGATCACATGCCTTACTACTTTTAAATAAAAATATGTAATTAAAAATTTTAAGAAATACAACTACTTGCCCAATTTTTCAGGTAAGCATGTGATATTTAGACACAACCTTAGGTTGGACTAGCAGCTGTTCTTATGCAGTCAGTTGGCCCAGGCAGTGCACAGAAGTAGTGGAGCAGTATTCTGGCATGGGGACTATTTGCATGTGTAAGATTGCATTGCCCAGAGTTCAGGACCTGTGTTTCTTCCCAACTTCCCTTCACAAGGACAGTGCAAATGCAGCTTTCTCTTCCAGAGCTACAGGCAGACCAGGCAGGATGGGGTCCTGGGAAACTGTGGTGGTTCATTAGCAGATGCACTGTGCTTTGGAGCTCTGCTATAACCTGACCTCTATTATCAGCCTGACAGATAAAAATACAGCCATAGTGAATTAATTGCTCTGAGGCAAAACATCTTGAGAAATTGGCATACACAGGACTTTCTGCAGAAATACTTTCTCCATACTACCTCCGTCTGCACTGGCTACTCGCCAGGATAATCTTGGCCTGTCCATGAATCTCAAACATGACTAGAAACACTACAAGGTGTGTAATTAATTTTCAAGATGTACAGTGCGTTCAGGTTCAGCTTTTGGTTCCAACTTATAAATCACTCTCAAGGAAATCTCAGGCACTTATCATAATTTACCACTGAAACTAAGCCAACATTTGTCTATTCTTAAAGTTTGCTATGAATACATTCAGTAAACAGAGAAAGGGAAACTGGGAAAGGAAACCTTTTTTCCAATTAAAGTGTAAACATCCATTTGTTTCTGTGGCTCTTTTAATATAGCAGCAAATCCTTAACTTTTCTTCATTACTCTAAATTTTTGTTGTGCCATGTAGTAGTTTTATTTAATTGGTATAAGCATGTCCATAGCAAAAGCAGCCTCAGCCAAATGCTGTAGAAAGTTTCTGTGTCTGCCCAGTCAGGCTTTTTTGATCAGTGCAACTCTTACATACTACAAGTAGTTTTTAGTATCGGTGTTTCACTGAAGTTGTTCCAGTGAGAGGTGGAAACAGATGATATCGTATGCTGCTGTGCAATGCTGTTTCCCTTAGAGAAAAAAAATCCCAAAATTTAGGTTAGGGGGACCTTGAACTCATCTGCTCCCAGCTCCTGCTGAGTTACTTTGGATTGTTGGGTCCTGTCCAGTTGGTTTTTGAAAATCTCCAAGAATGGAGATTACCCAATGTCTCTGCCCCCCGGTCCAGCACTTAACCACTTTTGCAGTGAGAATTATTTTTCTTTGTATGGAGCTGAAATTTTTTGTGCTGCAGGTTGTTACTTCTCACCTTTTCTCTGTTTTCTTACAGTCTCAATTCAGATAATGGACTATTTTATTTAGATTCCCCTAAACCTTCCTGTCTCTAGGCCAAGCAAATACTCCTTTTTCCATGTCATATGTTTAGTTCCTAATCTTCTCGTTCCATATTTTGTTATTGCATTTTGATTCAGGATCTGCAATATTTCTTTACCTTTCACAAACACTCAGGCAGGCACTCTTATCAATCAATCAATGCCATAAATGCTATCTTATTTTGAGATCCTACAGAAAGACTCCTGGGGATGTGTGGTTTAGCTCCCACTTGAGCTTTGTAGTGTTTCAGCTGAATCATAAGGGATATAACAGTGTCTAATATATTCCTGAAGGAATTCTCAGAGGAACAGCATGGATTTATTGCAGGAGGTTTTTTGCAGAAGAAAGTTTTCTCAAAAAAAGAGTAATTCTCTGCTCAAAGAGTAGACAGGATTAGCCAGATAAATAAGGAACTGACCAAAGTGTATTCACTGATCACTGGAAGGTTTGAAGAGAGCAAATGAGGATTTTTCACTTTCATTAGTGAATTAACCTACAGTGGGCATTTTGTGGGCCTTTCTGTGTGTTTGTTTAGTTTGGTTGGGTTTTTTTTAAGATGGAAATTTTGCTCTGGCTTTAATTATTTTTGACCTATGTGAAAGATCAGTGCCTTCTACTAGGGATTTGGTGGCCTTCCTCTGTGAAGTGTATATACTCTGAGAGGTACAGATTTGCTAAAATGTTGTGTGTACATTTGTTTATATGGATCTGAATGTGTGAGCTTGTAAATTAAATCAACAGTGTGCCTTTATTTCTTTTTACAGCAATAGATATTCTTCATCAACTAGGCCTTGTGAGAGATGTCCAAGAGCCATCAGAGCCAGCAGTGCCCTCGACATCCTCTCTGTTACCTCAGGGTGTTCGTCTGACTGCATCAGGAGTGGTGCTAAGTAACGATGCACATGTTGAGTTCCCCGTTACTCAAGTCATACCATCGAATCTAGGGCATCAGTTCACCTTATTGGTTGGGTTGTACTCTTACAGAGTCAGTAATGCTTTTCTTTTCAGTGTTAGGAGCAAAAGCAGACTGCAGTTTGGTGTCCAGCTGCTGCCGAGAAAGGTAGCGGTGCACACTGGAGGGAAGCAGCCCGTGTACTTTGATTATTGTGTTCATAATGAGCAATGGCATTCATTTGCCATTGGCTTTGGGGACAAGACTGTCTCAATATTTGCCGAGTGTGGAAACAAGTACTACAGCAGGGAGGTCCTTTCTGAAGTGGAGACATTTGATTCAGAGGGCGTATTTACCCTGGGAAGGATGAACTCTCACTCTGTCAGCTTTGAAGGAATTATATGTCAGCTTGATATTATTCCCTCTGCAGAAGCCTCTGCAAACTATTGTAAATATGTGAAGCAGCAATGTCGCCAGGCTGAAACCTATCGATCTCTGCATGGGGTGTCAGATGGGCTGGATGTTTTCTCAAAGATGATTATTGATGAGGAAAACCAGGAAGATATATCAGCTTATAGATGGAAAGAAGTATCAAATATGCCTGTTACCAACGTTGCTCAGATTCACTTCCTACCAGACCACTTTGAGTTAAGAAATGCCTCTGTATGGGAGCTTTCAGAGACCAAGCCTCTGCTGGAAGCTTGGCCTCAAACAGAACTCCAGGAGAACATTGATTCGACTCTTCAGCAGCAGGAGATGGGCAGAAAAAGAAACATCACTAAAACCCTTGCAGGATCACATCCAAATAGTTCAGCTAATACTACAGAAGATGCAGGCAGACACAGTGAGCCTTCTCTGATCTCCCCTGTAAAACAGGGTAAAACTAAAAGCAAGGGAATGGAAAAAGGAAAACAGCATTTAGATGAACCAAACAAAAAGCAGCAAATCTTCAACACAACTCTGTACAGTTTGCCTGCTGAGCTCCCTCTGGATAATCAACTCCGTCTGGCACAGGAAGGTGCATTTGGTGCTGATGAAACTTATACAGAAAACAGTTATGAAAATGGTATTAATAATTATGCTTATGACTATGAAGATCTTGGCAAAATGTTTGAAAGGGGAAGTGTCAGAGGTCCAAAGGGGGAAACTGGACCTCCTGTAAGTTATCTTTATTACTCTTTTTACTACATTGCAGCAGCATACATTTAACAGTGGTTTTAAAAGAAACCTCTCCAAGCATGCCAAAGCTGTGACGGCAGTTTCTCCCAGCTGTATTGTACAAATGTTTATCTGCCTTAAATATGTCTCTTTCTTGTGTGTAATTTTAGTGTGTCATACACTTTTATTTACCGGAAGAATATAAAGACATCCAAGATGTTCACATTCTGGTGAAGTGATAGGCAACCCAGACTTCTTTAAAATTTGGAATGCAGTTGGATGTCTGTAACTACTAATTACAGACTGCTCACTTAATAAAATTGCAGGCTAATTTAATGCAGTTCAGAAATATAGGTGCAAGTCCATAAAAAGAACAACCAGGCTGCTTGGAAGACTGACACAGATTTATTAGTTGAGCAATGCTGTCAAAATTTATACTAGTGGAAATAGATCAGCTGCAGAATCTAGTTTGCAATCATTCATAACCCAAGGTTATGGGGTCAAGCAAACCTGCATGGAAAATGGTTTGTAGAACGGTCTTGTAAGATTTTGAGGTATTTTTTCCATTCACAGGGTAAGTGATTTTTGATACAATTGCAAATGCACAGTAGTGTTTTTAATAGAAACTTGTTTATCCTTTCTTATTGTGTGCACAAGACTCATAAACTTTCATACGTAAAAATGTGCCCGTATATATGAAGATACAGACCAGGAAGAGCATCAGTTCCTGCTTAGCTTGGGAAATATGATAGATCATGCTTCGTGCTTGTGTGAGATTTTGGTTAAAATTTTTAAACCATAGCATGAAGTAAATAATTTTACTTGCTTTTTTTGTTTGTTTTTGGTTTTGTAAGTGTTCATCTGTGTGGTCATTACTGGAAAGCAATTTGATATGTGTTAAGCAGCTCATAATGTATGTTTGAATATGCCCATAAATGTATTGTGTTTATTCTTTCAGCACTGATTTTTTTTTTTTCTTGAACTAGTTAACAACTAAGAACCTATTCAAAAATTCAGTTTTTACTCTACAGGATCCAGGCACAAAGTAATTGTTACACAATTGAAAAATTTGTTAACCAGTAATTCATGGTGCTCCAGAAGTGCTTAATCTTTTTTGATTGTGAAGTCAGTCTTTTTTTCTCTTTGTCCCTCATGATAGCATTTATGGTGACATATCACTAAGCATGTAGCTGTCAATAGCATGCAGTCAATTTCCATTTCTGGACCTCAGGACGTTTAGTAACTAGTAATGGAAGGTTTTAATTTTAGCCTGTAGCTTGTTTGTTGCAATTTCAGTCAGTCACAGCCAAGAAAGTGAAATCCTCTCTTTTTCACATGTCACAGAAATGGCTGCTGATAATGTTGGTTGTTTGCATTACTAAGAACTCCAAGCAAATGCTCTGGTTTGTTTTTCTAGACACAGGCACTACGCATACAGTGGCAAGGATGACAGCTAATTTGAAGGGTTCAGAGGTGTCTGTGTTACTGTCTTCAATGCCTGTCTTACAGACTGGGGATAGAGAAGTTTGTCTTGTTTGGGAATGCAGACTTTAGTCTCCAGAGAATATGGTGTATTTGTGCTGAGGTGTTTTGCTGGGTCAGGATTTAGAAAACATGCCCAAGGTCTTAAAGATCTGTGGCAGAGCTGGGAAGTTAATCTAGGCCTTTGTGGGCCCTGGCTTGGCTGAAGGGGCCAGCAGCACTTGCTGGAACAGAGGCAAAGTTAAAACACTGCTCTGCCAGAGAGGCTGGCACCAAAGGGAGAAGAGGTCTCTGCATGAAACTAAGAATTGTGCTCTATGGAGACTGTGTGGCTCAGTATCTGCTACTGCAGTTGGCCTCAGACTTGAAGGGATGATCTTGGTTTGCTTTCTCAGTCTAGTTCTCCTATCTAGAGAGGATGAGAATTAATGCAGCTTTTACATGTTGGCTCTAACACTTTAGTACATAAGTACTCATGGAGTCTTTGCAATGCGGAGCCTAAAAAAGCAACACTGAAGAACTTGAAAACTTTGCTTGCAGCAAAAAGTCCTGATGAGGCATGAAAGCCCCTCTTTTTACTTCTTTTACTGTGTTGTGGTTGGTTTGAATCTTCTTTCAAGATGTGAATGCAGAAGTTAATGTTAATTCTATTGGAATTGACAGGCAAGAACTAGCTTTTGTGGTTCTTAAACTACTCAGCTTCTTTTAGCTTTTAATCATCTACCAGAACTGATTCTTGCCTTGTATAATTAGGTCTCTTATATTCCATGATCCCACAGCTGTGGAATTCACCCACCGCTGCAAAGCAGGACTCCAGAATCCAGGCTTTCATTTATGGATAGGGTATAAAAAGGGAACAGCTATTTCTTCAAAACTATTAAGACCCTGATTAAAATTCAAGAAGTTGCAGTGACTAAAACTCCCCTAGAAAAATATGAAGTGAGTTTAAACTGGAATAGTAAGATTTCCTGAAATACTTCTTTCAAGGGAATGCTGCTCCATTCATGTGATGAGCCGCTCCTTTTTGGGATGCAGAGGGTGTTGGCAGTCTGTAAAGATTATAAAAATAAATGTGGTGTGTATTTTTAACTGTTTAACTTTCAAGCTGATATTTTTCATTGCACAATCCTAAAGTAGTTTGCAATAACATGGTGCATAGTCCCACACTGGTAACAGGAGAGGCTGATGTGAGCTGAAGAGCTGATTAATGTTACTTGCTGGTAGGTAATTGCATCTTCAGGCATTGCATCTGCACAGGATGTGGCCTTCCAAGAGAAATTAACTAGGAGTTAGTTTCCTCTATTGGAAAAGCTTTCTGGATTTTCAAGACACTCTGCCAGAAGGAGGAATGGTAGAAGACCACATAGTGGTGTTCTTTCTGATTGGTAAAGAGAATCAGCCTGGAATTGTTGCCAGGAGGAATGGGAAATTGCAAGCCCTGCAATGACCAGAATTGAGTCCTGGATGAGATGTCCTGTTGCAATCAAAAGGTGTGAGAGTAAGAACATGAGAGAACATTTCAGAGATCCTAAATGTAATGCTAAATGAACAGCAGTAGCTTCCCTTTCACACTTAGGTTATATCACTTATTTTACTTTCAGCTAACCTTTTACACTTCCTCTTGTGGCACTCTTTGCTTATTTCTCAGTTGAACAAAATTGGTTGCTGAGGCTCCCCCTGACCACAGGGGATATACATTGGTCACTTAATCCCTTTCATGCATTTCCTTGCCCAGGCTGAGTAATCTCAGTAGCTGATGATTCAGATAAAAGGTTTAGATTCTTGCAGGTTTGTTTTTAGTAGCAAAAAGTAATATTGTTGAAAATTCAAACATTTAATTCCCCTAGAACTGCTGCAGTTTCCCTATCTTCTCCACAACGATATTGAAAAGCTTTAATCCATAACCCAAAGCCATATGTATATTTCTCTGATGCTGATGGAAGCAGCACTTTGACTGCTGTAGGAATTCTTGACAGGGAAAGGGAGACTTCCACAACTGTAAAAAAGATTAATCATACAGAGGTGACTGCCTGCTCTAGGGCATTTGGAAAGAGAATTGTGCAGATTTTGTTTCCAGTGAAATGTAAATGAAACAAGAATTAAAACAGTATGTGGACATTCAAATTTGGTAGGATCCTTGTCGCTAAATAGTTAAATTAATATCTGTATGAAATGCTTAAAGAAGGCAAACAAAGCATGCTAGGAACACAAAGAATAATTCTGAGTGACAGCATTGGAATTCCAGATGGTCTAAAACTGATGGGATTAAATTGAGTGCAATAATACAGAAATTAGAAGTACAAATAGATTATGGGGGAGTGACTGCTTTGACAGTCATGATGATCATAGATTGGTGCCATACTGCAGTCGAGAATAAATGCATCATTCTGCTGTCATGTTTGATACATTAGGAGGAGTGGTGAGTATCAGAGAAAGGCTACTTTTTTCTACTGGTTTGGGTATGATGAGGTTGCAGTTTGGAGAAGCGTCCTCAACTTTAGATGAGGAGCTTTAAAAAGGGTGTAGACAGATGGAATTACAGCTGGTTGCAGTAATACAGGTATAGTTATAGAAAATATGATTCTGAGCAAAGTTTAAAACAAAATTTTTAGTAATGAAAGTTAGGAATGAATATAGTTTTGCAAAGGGCTAGTTAATAAAATACTTTTTTGCTTCTTTACATGAAGTGTGGCAAGACAGAAAGAAATTTTAGGAGCGATGAAAGGGAAACAGCTTATCAGAGTGATATCTGAACAATAGAACAAATTATATTAAAAGTCTTAGATGTGAAATTCCCTCATGGAGAGGTTTTAGAATAGATTTGGAGACTGATGGTTCTGTCTCCTTCAGGTGTTTTGGTGATGATGTGCAGAAAGTTTAATGGGTTTTTTTTGTTTTATTGAAGGACTGCTTGCCTTCATATTTGACGAATTAGTGTAAAACTGGTATGTTTCTTTAACGTGGTCTTTTAAAAAAGAATAGTTTGAGGTGAGCTAAGTTTGAGTGGCTGAAATATAGTCAAGAGTCTTTTGAAGAGAAACTTCGTAGTTGCTTCACAAGAGAAAGTTCAGTGAATAGGATTTAGATATTGAATGTCATGAGGATCAACATGTTCCTGTGCAGAAGTTTTAACTAAACGCAGAATTTATTGCCGTGCATCTGAAATCTTAGAGACTTGCTATATGTAAATGAAATGTTTCCTATTACCTTTGGGTAATAGGTCAAGTTTAAAACACATATAACACAAGTGACACAGGGCTTCAGTAGCTAGGAAAATAATGAAAATTATTTCATGTCTAGGAATGTTCCTTATATTTATTTCAGTGACCATTGGAAAGGCTGTGAAAATTTCTGGAAGAGTAGCATGTACTTCTATTTCAGGATTAAACAATGATTATTTGGAATTTTAAGCTTCTTCAATAGCTAAATGAAATTTATACAATTCCTAAATACAGTAAGTTGTAGTAGCTTTCTTAAGGTACTAATGATATGTTTTAAGCAAACTGATTTTGTTAAACAATTTTAAATTAGCATCTGTAATATTTGTACAAAGTAACTTCTTTTTTTGTTTGTTTTGTTTGATGGTGGTGGTTAAAGCATCAAATGCTGAAAATCACATTAACATTTCTAATTGCTTCAGGTTTGTTTAGTTGCTGTTTCCAGTAGTTGGAAGAAAAGCTGTTCAAACAAGTGATTTATTCCTTGGTTTAAGAGAGATTGGCTCACTGTCAGATGTTGATTTCTGTGGTTTACATGGATGCCTGAGAGGCTTAAGTAGCTTTCTAGCAAGTACAAAAATAGTCATACTGATTTGAAGTTGTAGTTGCTTTCCCAGGTTATAGAAATACTCAGGACAGAGTAACGTGTAACTGCTAGTTGGGAAAGCATGTCCAGGAGGACTCAGGTGTGCTCTGCTGAAGTCTGCTCTCTGCAGAGGTGTTGCTTCAGTTGCAGGGAGGACTCTGTGGTGAAAACTAAAGAATAACATCCTCTGGTTAAGGAGAGTCCTTCCATATTTTAATCAAACACCTGGATGGCTGGGGCTAGCTGCTTGTTGTTGTGAGACTTCACCTACAACAGTGACTTTGTTTTAAAATGCCCTGGGAAAATGTTACTAATCTGTCTGTCTAGTTCAAAATATATTTTGCTGCTTCTTTTAAGGGTTTCTGAGGGCTTGGTTGTGATTAGATTTTCCTTTTTTTTGTGGTTTTCTTTTTGTAGGAAAATAGATACTTACGTTTGAATTAGATTAATCAGAGTAAGGGTGGGTTGGATTTGGGTGTTCATTTATTTGTTTTCTGTTGCAAAGGAAGCAGATAGTGTTTAAAAAAACTTAGAAGCCACATAGGGAAAAATGTTCTCACTGCCCTCATTGAATAAATCAGCAACAAAGATCAGGGCTCTTAATACTCAGTAAGATTTCTATTAGGAAAATGGTGGGGTTTAGCTATTCCATGCATTTTTCAGGAAATGTCTGAAACAAGGATAGAGAAGAACACAAATCACAAAAGAATGCACACTAGTTGCAGCTTTTGACTTAACAAAAAATGTTTTCTTTTGTAGTCCCAGGATAATTATCTAATCAAAAGGCATCTCTTAACTTAAATTTGAGAGGAGATATTAAAACCATACTGCTTCAGCAGGGCAGGGTGGGAGCTTTCTGTGCCCTTTCAAGTGCATTTTTGAACCTGGATAAGAATGCCAGGTCAAGATTTTTCCTTGTGTCTTTCTGTTACATTACTTGTGCCATTAAACATGGGGTCTTTCCACTTCAGAAAAATGAGGATGTTGGTGAGCATTTATGCAACCATAGTGAATAGAGGATGTCCTATGCTAAAAGCATGATGTGGTTTATCTAAAGACCAGGGTTGTTACACAGATTTGTGGGGGAGGGAAGTGCAGGCATGGGTTTCAGCATGACTTAATGTAGCATGTGTAGACATGCAGATATTCCCAACTACATTTAAACACCTACGTTTATGATGATTAATTGGAGAGGAAATAATTCATATTTTTAGTTCTTCAGAACAACAGTGATTTTCCCAGAACTGTGCATAAGTGATCTGTATTTTGACTAAATTAATGTAACTAGCTTGACAATCCCTAAATTCTGTAATCAGCACTGTCTTTGCAGTGACATTACCTTTCTAAGAAAAAGAAAATCACATAAAACTGGAGGTTTTTAAAATTTTTCTTGTAACGAAATGTTGCTTGCTAATAAAACTCTCAAGGGTGTTTGTCTTTTCCTTCCTCACTTCCATTTTTAGTGTCTTTCCTGTTTTGCAAAACCTTCATGTTGGTCATTTCAGCCTCTGTAATGGCCCTTCTGGTTTTCCTGATGTTCCTTTCAGCCAGTTTTCAGCACTGTTGTTTGGTGGTGGGTGTACTCAGTGTGGTACTCAGTGTTTGCCTGATGTCTCAGCTGGGAGGATGTGATACATAGAGGGCAGGGGAGTGTGGGGAAGCCTGGGTGAAAGAGCAGGTTGAACCCCTAACTGCTATTATCCACTGACCTCCTTTGTGAGGTCTGACTTTGATGATGCCCCTGTGCCCTTGCAGAAAGTGCATGGTTCCTGTTACAGCTGGGATTTGCTGTGCAGGCATGTGGATGGGGGTGAATTCACCCTTAAGAGCAGCCCATCCCTCTGTAGGACTCTAATTTGATAGGCGAAATATAGCATAAAGTAGTGCAGATTTTAGTTTAGAGCACTCATTTGTATTTGAATACAATGAAGTAGATCCTGGGGTTTGGAATCTGAGCAGCAGTCATTCTATAGAAAAGGAAAGGTTTCTATGTTCAAAACACCTACATGTGCAGGGGCTGTTTCACTGTCTAATAGGGTGACTAATAATCTAATTCATTTGCAGAAGATACATTTGCTCATATACTAGCATCTTAAAAAGTCTTCGTGATCTTTAAAGATAATTATATTCATTATATAGAAGGGCAAATGTGCTACCAGTTATTCTTAGTAGAAGCTTTTAATAGGAAACTGAACAGTAATTTGTCCACATTTATTTTCTCTTTCTGTGAGAGAAATTTTTTCATTTTCATTTCTGTTCTTATTTTTTCACACTTACTCCAATATTTCTAAAATGTTTGACATGCCAACAGACTTATTGAAAAGGCTTAATTGTTCTCTGTTCTTTGTTTAGAAATACATTGCACTTGCTTTCTTCATTGGATCTTTTCTTCCTTTAGTACCAATACACTTGAGTAAAAGTTACTATCCAGACTGTTGGCTCCAATTTCTCCGAGACAAGATACTTTCTAAACAGAAATCTGATTTGGAGTCAGATTAAAAACACACTTCCTTATAGTTTTGGAATTGGTTTTCAAATTGAGGAGGTCAGCACGAGCACAGGGTTGTCAGTTAGCAAAAACTGGTCTCATCTAGAGTCATGATACTGTCCTTTTGTCAGGTTTTAGCCTCAACTGCTTTGATTTTCTATTACCAGGGTCCTCCAGGTCCTCCAGGTTTACCTGGTCCTTCAGGGAAGAGAGGTCCTCGGGTGAGTAAAACAACTGTGTTCTTCTGCACCTCTAGGCAGGGCACCAGTAATCAGACTGGAGTTTGCATAATTTTGTTTTTCTCAACTTTATTCATATGCTTAGTGATTATGAAAGTGTATTAACATTTGGCAGATAGGTTAAAGCAAGCCAATCAAACAGTTTCTCCTGCTGAGCTTCCAGCATAGATAATTCCGTGTATGGGTGCATACACTGAGCATTGTTATATTTGTACCTGGCTTTTGCTGCTCCCAGTGTTAAGTTGTAATTTTTCCATGCTGCTCCCATCTGCTGCAATCTAAGGTCACACTGAGTTGTTTTTGGAGTGAGGAGGAGTGAGCAATGCAGGCTGCACCTCAGAGGAGCAGGCACGGGATACAAAATTAACCACTGCAAGACAGAGTGGGGGGAAAAAAGTAATCCCAAAAATCTCTTTTAATCTCTTGAGCTTCAGCAGTTGATCACAGGTTGATATCAGGGCGCTTTGCTAAAGAAACGAGCTAAGGTAGGAAATGGTTTGTGTGGGTGGGTGCCCCCCACCAGGAGCAGGGCCAGCAGCCTTGCCCTGTGCCTGGGGACAGAGCGTGGGCTTTGCCACAGTGACCTGTGTCCCCGCTGCCGTCAGCGGGGGAGAGGCTGTGCCACTGCTTGGATTAATTGATGAGGCAAAAGGGGGTGAATTTGTGTTTGTGCAGTTGTGTACAAAAACCATTTGCTTGAGTGGTCCCTGAGGTGATGGTTGATCAGGGAGGGTTTTAGGGGAAGGGCAGCTGGAGGGAGCAGCTGAAGGTTTGCTGTGAGGATGATTTCAGGCCATGGTAACTGAGGATGGATGTGGCTGCAGTGCCCTCATCAAGGCACATCGCAAGTGGGAGATGAGGGAGTGGTTTACATGTAGGCTCAGCAGGTGTGTGAGAGGAGTTTTGCTTCAGCCTTTGAGGAATGTTTAAAAAAGATGCTGCTCAGAAAAGCACAGGATGTTCTAAACTTGGCATGATGGGCAGGACGTACACCGTCAAAGAGGCCAAAAACCAAACTGATGGTTTAGAGCATCTTGGAGGCAAGGGAGTAAAAGGGACACATTAAAGGTATAAAATGAAAAGCATTCCTTCAATTTCATCCCTTCATGACTTCTTGGATCCTTCTGTGTAAGACCTGACAATTCTTACAACTCAGCTTTTCTATGTTGCACACTGCCTGTGGCAAGGATATCTCTGGCATCAGAGGCAGGATCTCACATATCCAAGTGGATCCTCACAACTGGGAAGTTTTCTTTGTTTTTGAGGAGGCTGTTCATATATTTTAAGCCATGCCTATTGGTGAGATTCCCTTTGCTCACCTGCAATTTGTTTGGGATTTTTTTTCTGCAGGTCTTTTTACAGGTATAGAGTACTTAAAAGCACAGTGCTGTACTGTGTGAGTTCTCTGGATTAATTATTGTGCAGGTTATGCTTTCCAATGTGCAGGGACAGCTTACAGTGAGGTGCCTGGAAAAGTATGAAAATAGCTGAGATTAATATTTAGCAATAGTTCCGAGTTTAAAATATGTTTATATGAGCCAAGCAAGTCTATAAAACTATTTGATAAAAAATAAATGATTTTGAAATGTCAGTGTTCTTTAGATAGTACCATACTGATAAATTCAGGCAGGTGTAGCTAGTGGTGATGTACATTATGACAGGAGTTTTGTGAGCCAGAAAGCCTGTGAAAACTTTGTTGACTCCAAGTTCTTTTCCTCATCTAGCAGCCTGCCTTGTGACTTCTGTTTTCCTTCACATGAGTTGCCATTTGTGATCCTGAAATGTGACTCAAGGTGTCAAAGGGAAACAGCAGAGTGCAGAGCTACATTGCCTGGGTCTTCGTCAGTGTGTCCAAATCTGTTCCTGACAGAGATCCACATGGTTGGGACACTTGGGGCATGTATGATTAATGGTTAGAGATTTCCATTGAAAACTGTTTTTGATCCCTGCAATTCTGTGGTAAAGAAGTCCACACCTGACAATGTTTTGTAAGTGTCTTGGCTTGTTCCAAGTTTCTTGGTAATGAGATTTCAGAATTAGTGATGATGTGAAACTCCTCTGATGCCTCATTCCATGAGAATACTTTTGCACTTTTGTATTCCAGTACTGTGCCCCAAGACAGTAACACTGCAGGCAGTGAAAATAGAAGCCACTGTGGCACTGCAGTTATGTTGACACTTTCTATTTGTTTCCTTTCTCCTAAATCCCTGAGAGTGCCTCCAAAATTGCCAGTGTGCAAATTAATCTCTCAAACAGCACATGGGATTAGCATTTCTGTGGAGTTATGTCAACATTGTCAGTGAGAGGGAGCATTGAGAGAGACAGCTTTCAGTGTTACTGCAAGGTGTAATGGGTAAACGCAGCCTGGTGTGGCAGAAAGACAAACACTGAGTTTATCTGTTGTTGGACCACTGAATATGCAAGAAAGTTAAAAAGTATTCTTATTGTATTTTGTGTTTGGATTTTTGATGAATTTTGGAAGAATTTTGGCCTTTAAGGAGGTGACAGAAGCTTTCTTGCCAGTTTACCAGGGACAGATTTTCAGCAGTTTGCTGCTGCAGTACTTGAAAGATGAATAGCTGCTGACAGCCATTGCAACAAATGTTTTCCCTAATGTGCAATTTTTCAAGGAGTGAAGATTGCTGAATATGTTGCAGGAACAGACACTTATACTGGACGGCATAGATAGTCTTCCTAGCTTATTGTGTTCCTGAAACAGGTTAGGTTGAATTATTTTGGTAACAAGTCCACTTTCTACACTAGCTGTGGGAGAAGCAGGAGAATCTGTGATTTTTTTTTTTTTTAAGGAGGTGGGATACATTGCTTTGAGACACTTTTAAGTCACTAAGAACTCATCCGCTTCCTTCTCTTTGCAGTGTATAGTTGGGTACCTCAGAATGTGATTTTACTGACTTTATTCCATGACTTCAAGTGTTGTAGCTGGAGACCAACATTGCAGTGATTGTGCCAAACGCCTGTTAAGAATTACCTGGGAAGACAATAGAAACTGAGATCTGTAAAAGGAAGGGGACTATTCACCTTCACTTTTAATTTTTAGGAAGATGTGTATATTTTATTTCTTGTGAATCCTTTGAAAATCCTAACCAGTGATTCTAAAAGCAGGAAAGATGCAATAAAATTATTCTCTGCAAAGCATTCCCATTTGTTCAGTGGTGTACTGAGTAATTCCATTTGTTGTTCTCCTTCATTTGTTTCGGGTTTTTTTAATAGGGTATTCCAGGACCACATGGTAACCCAGGTTTGCCAGGATTGCCAGGTCCCAAGGTGAGTTTATTTATCCATAGTGCCTTGTAAATACATGAACTTTTTAATGACCTTTTGGAAGCCCCAGAACCGTTTCCTATAATATAAGTAATTGGCCTTTTTTTGTTTGCAGGTGGAGACTGATCCTATAAACATACTTTAATTATATGTAATCAATCAAATTGAACTTCATATCAAAACAAAATAGCAGATTACTCAGTGGAAATAAAATCACCTATATGTACATAATGATGACTTGGAAACAGTTATCTTTGCAAGTAATCTGTACTTCCCAAAAGAGTTCCTTTAAATCATCTCAGCCTCTGATAAACCGAGGTTTAAATGCTTAATTGCTGCAAACTTCTGCTTTGTTTAAAGAAAAAAAAATATAAAGGAAAAATGTAGACTGTCAGTCCCTATAAAATGCTATTTTATTGTTCGTGTCCAGTCTTTGGTATTGAAATATTCTAGTATCTCAGACATTATTATTAATTAATATGCTAGAATAATTTTCTGAAGATTTGTGGAAGTGATATTTAAAGTCAAAGACGAAGTACTGAGCTGAAAGCTCAGTTAACACCTTCAATGTAACATAGGCCCTTTAAATAGGTTTGACAGATTTGTGCAGTTGCAGAATGCCTTCAACTCATATTTAGTTTGAACAATTTGATAGATCTGTTAGGAAAAAGGCAGCACCATGATTTGGTTAGTATGATTCCTAATTGCAGGAATCTGACGTGTCATGACAGGCACTAAAATCTGCTTGAGGGTATAAAAAGAAATTTAATAAAGCTTTCAGTACCAACTGCTGTAAAACCAAGTGACTCGGGTTTTTGTGTGGGTTTTTGCTTTTATCTAGTTCAGTAGGGACAGTTAAAGATTCATGATTAATTTTGCTATATTTATGCTGGCTATATAATAGAATTAATTGCTGGGAAAATAATTAATTGTGACCAATTAGTCCTAAGCTTTGTTTTTATAATTTATTTTCTCCCTCCACTGTGTGATAATTTTGATCAGTTCTTTCGCTCTGTCCATGAGTTTAAGAGTAGAAGGAATTGTACATATGTGTGTGTACCTATATATTGTTTTATTTAAAAATATATATATTGCTAGTTACTTAGTGATCTCTTTCATTTCTGTTAGATTGTAAGTTATCCTTTCAATACAAGTATATTCTGCAGTGGTTTTCTCTAAATAAAAATTAACCAGGTGCTCATGAAGTTTTGCCTATGAAGATCCAGTTGACCACACTGAAACAAACACACTCTTGATAGATATTAAAACATGGCAGATGAGTTGCTTTTTCTAGCAGTAAATGAAGGCAGAATTTTATTTATGATTTTTTCCCTCCTGTGCCAAAGGATCTTTATACAGTTGCTTCTGTTAATATTCTGGCACAATATTAATGTCCTTGCAGCCAAGTGCCCAGCCTTGAGTGAGGGCCAGCAGTTCCAAGCAATAGCCTCAGCATTTAATTCCTGATAAACATTTGGGGATGCTTTTAAAGTAATGTAAGGGTATCCATGAGGTTTGACTTTATTCTTGGCTCTTTGAAAAATAGATTAGTTAAGAAAATCTAATTTTTTGGATTCTGGTACTGTGGGAAGGCTGAGCCTGAGGAAACCCATACAAGATAATGGTGCATGCAGTAATAAAACCATGCAGTAATGGTGCATGCAGTAATACAGCCTGATAATCCTGCACATTGCTGGAGGAACAACTGGTGTCCTGAAGTGATGGAGACATGGCAAGAGAATTTGGCTGGAGCATCTGCTCTAATCCTGCTTGGATTTACAATAAATCTGCTTTTCAAAGTTTTGTGACTTTACAAAATTTGGAAAATGTAAATCTCATTTCAGTGTGAACTTGCACTGTTTTATTTTTTCCTAGTTCTTTACTGAAAAAGTTAGGAGAAAAATATCTATAATAGGAAGCACATTCACATTTTTTCTCCTCTTGCTGTAACAGTTGAGAGTACTTGTTTTAGTCTATCTTGTTAGATTCCCTCCCAATGGTATTATTGAGCTTAATTTCTCTCCAACAGGGCCCTAAAGGAGACCCAGGATTCTCTCCAGGACGGGCAAAATGTGGAGAAAAGGTATTGTTTTCTTAATTATAGAAAAATGTTTTGTCTGTCCCATTCTTCTGTGAAGTCTCATTTAATGTTCAGACAAATTATTACAGCAAAGTGCTTTGTATTTACTTTAACACTGGTGTGTTGTATTTTAGCAGTTAATTATGTTGGACTGACCACTGTAAACACAGATGACGTAATGAATCCAAGGAAAATTTAAAAATATATTAAAAGTTGAGGCTTAAATTATGTATTTTATTTAATTTATAAAAATAAAATGCAAGGACTTTTAGAACAATGAAATTGGATTATGTTCACACTGATATAACAGATTTCAGTTTTCCTTAGTACCTTGCATTATTTGAGAAAATTGTGTAAATGAGAATTTGGTGATGACAAGTACACACATTACTGCACATTGTGTTGTATTTAACTGCTTTTTGAAATGGACTCTTGATACTAAAATCTGTCCTTTCACTTCAGAGGCTTTTCCTCCTACTGCCTCCTAAGCTGCTTTAGCCAAACTAGTTGTTGCCTGCTCTGCCCAAAGTATTTGAGGATAAATATTCAAATATTCCATTCTTCACAGAATTGTAGGCTTGAAAGCTTGTGATTGTTTCATTTTTAGATTGACACTAAAGTTTCATACATGGTAATGTGATAACAATTAAAATGTAGTTGGATGTTTGCATTTTTATGTGTTAGCCTATGCTGTATGTTTAAGAGTATCTTGCATTTATGCTAAGTTTTAATATGAGCATTTACTAGTAGATCAGTTGTGGGCTATTTGTGCCAAGTAGGAAGCACTGTAAGAGTTGAGGACTGCTATCTGTCATGAAAAAGCATTAGCAAATAAACTGTGGTTTACTAGCTGCTGATGTGTACATAACTTATATTTTAGTGCATATGTGCTGTCAAACCCTAAAATTCACAAATGCATATTGACAACGTTTAAGGGCTGCTGAGAAAAAAATCAGGAATATCTGTTGATGAGAAATTGAAGTGCTGCTTCTATAGAAATAGATTTATTTTAATCTAGCCAGCTTTTTGGCAATCAGATCACAGTGTGGTGAGCTGTACATGACTGCCTGAAACTCAAGCTATGTTCTTTGGCATGAACCCAGGCAGCCACAGAACAGTCTAAAGCCCACCCCTATATTTGTATGACTATCCCTAAATACATGTAGGCTGCATTTATAGTCCAAAATTATGGGATTGATATGCATTTTTATAGTTCTCATTATTTTGCATTCTTAATTTTTCTCCTCAAATCAAATTTGCTTGCTCTAATTAATGGACTTAAATTTACTTGGGCAATAACTCACTTCCAGGATGCACTTCCAGGATGCGTCCGAAGACTTACTGGGTTGGAATTCAGGCACTAATCATGGAAGAGTGAATCTCTTCACTGTCAGTCCTGAGCAAGACGAAAAAGAGCTGAAAAAACCTTCCCTCCTTCCCCATCTGCAACAACCATAAAAATTTGCATCTCTTTTCCATCTCCTCAGCATTTGAGATGATTCTTATTCCCATATACCATCATGTGGTTGTGAAGTCCGAAGAACCTGAAGAGAATAGCAGTGCTCCCCTGTAGCCTCTTTGTCCACGTGCATCTCTCAGGTTGTGTTTCACACAGATTAGATTTATGCTGTGTTTTGCACAGCACACACCCATAATGGTGTCCTGGCTCCTGGCTGAGGATTGTTGGCATGAAACTAAAACAAACAATAAACAGTAGTAGTTAGATATATTTATTAGTTTGGGGTGGAACCACTTGTTTCTGAGGAAAGAGTTGCCTCAAGAACTGTATGGCTTCACTCCTGTTTATACTAAAAGCAAATGTGAGGTTGTGAACTAAGTCTATTCCAGCCATGATTTGGCCACGTTGTAGGAGCAGACATGTTGCACCCAATGGTTGCAGTTGAGGATCTGTTGCCTTTTCAATTTTCTTCCTCTAAAAAAGTAATAAAAATCAAACAACATTAGCTAGTTCTCCATACCAAATGTCCAAGCGTGCAGAGAAGATATTAAGTGCTACATGTTTATAAACCTGGGTCATGTTCCAGTGAAACATATTGACTCTGGATGTTTTATTGTACAGGGTGATCCAGGCCCCATGGGCTTTCCAGGCCCACCTGGGATCAAAGGCCAGAAGGTAAGATTCTGTTTCCATTTCCATGTCACTCATCCTGGCTCAAATCAGTGCCCACCAGGTGCATGTCTGATGGTCAAGAGGTGATGGAAGTTTGATAGATTTCTATCCAGAATAAGGATTGCTTTGGTCTTTTGTCTTTCAAGCTGTAGCTTTTGGACTTGTGTATTCCCAGTATCTCTTGCAAGGGATGTGGAGACCAGACACTTGGCTTCTGCCTCAGTCATGCAGCAGTCATGGCCCTTTTAGGCCAGCTTGTCTGGATATATTTAGTCCAGAGTAAAGATGTTCAAGAAGGTGGTTCCTCTTTCAAGTGTACTGATGGAGAAGACAAACTCCAACTCTATTTTAATTCTTCTTTTTCTTTAAGAGTGAACATATGCTTGAAATGGTCAGTGCACAGGGAATGAAGTTCAAGAGTTTCATCTCTTTCTGTGGTTCCAGCACCACAGAGATTTCTGGGATGAGGCTGTTCTTGCTACCAATATAAATTCCATAGTATAAGAGCCAAAATTTGTTCTATATTAATTTTAAAAAGAGATGTTTTGTGTCCTGGAAGGTCTGTCTTTCCTAAGTGTGTCCTAGAACAGTCTGGGATGACCCTCTACACCCTTGATCTGAAGTGCCTTGTTTAGAAAGGGCATTGTGACCAAGATTTGGAATGGGGAAATGCACAGTACAGAATCTATGACAGCATCCCATGTATTCGTTTGTTTAAAAGAATACAAGTGTGAAATTGCCTTTCAGCATACTGACATCTTGAAATTGTGTAAACTGCCAAGTTTTCTCACTTTTCTCTAGCTCAGTTTTCATATGAGCTGCTGAATGTAAGCCCTACTAATTCTGCTGGCAGACAAGTTTTGATTTTTTTCCTTGATAGAGAATAGAGTAGAAAAAGGTCCATTTTGTTTGTTTAAATGTATTTATCACAGATCTTTCTCTACCTGCAGGGTCTTAAGGGTTACCCGGGACTGCAAGGGCCACGGGGTGAGCAGGTAAGGGATGCAGGCACAGTACTCTGCAGATGGACAATTAGGATAGGAGAATATATAATCCATTTTAAGTGTCCAATATAAGCAACTTGTGTAACCTGCTTAAGGAAATATTGGACAGGCTTTGAACAAGAATTCAGATTGTGTAGAGATCAGTGTGGTAAAAAAGGAGTCTAAATGAAATGGAAAAGACCAGCTTGTTTGTCAACTACCACACCAGCTGGGAACCTCTACTAATTTAATGCACTTTACATCTCCTAGCATGTAGGAAGTTGTTATTTAGCACTTTTTTAGACTTCCGTGTCAGTTCAGGAGGAAATCTGAATGTAATTTCCAAGATATCCCATTGCTAAGTCTCTTGTTAGCATTTGAGGCTCCTAACAGCAGGGTAGATAGGAGTCTCCTTTTGGATCACACTGAAAAGGAAATGGTGGTGATAACTGATGGTAAACACCTGAAAGGAGATGAAAACTCAAGAACATCATTCATGACTTTCCTGGGCTTTATGCCCAAACCTTAACTGAATGCGTGGTGATTTTAATTAGTCTCACAGGAGATTTTCTGTGATGACTGTAATTTGTCAGTGAGCTAGAGATAATTAGTGGGGAAAAAAAGTTGATTCTCAACATCAGAAGAAGAAAGTGGAGAGAATTGTATTCATTTGTAATTTATCCAGTGCTATATTGATCTGATTCTGGAAGAAACAAAAAAATTGTCTTTGTAGCAACACAAGGATTCTTTAATGAAAAGTTTAATGTGTTTGTTTCAAATACTAAGACCAGTGCAGTTACCTCATTTTAGGCACCTGCTTTCTATAGCCCTCCTGAATTATTTTTGAATTGTAGAAATAAGGCATGCACTGTTGTATTTCATAAAAATCTTAGATGCTGTTTAAAGGATATGTGACTGAAATTAGCAGAGTTACTTATGTATGATGAGTTAATTTTTGGGTGTTCTGTGTAGCTTGCTTAAAGAGTAATTTTTCCATGTATTAAGCTGTGTCATACGAGTAGATATTAAAAGAGAAATGATAAAACAAACTCCAAACCATGAGATTAAACATGTTGGTTGTTTATTTTCCTTTTCTTTCTTCCTTTTCCACTAAGGGAATTCCAGGAATGGCTGGCAGTATTGGGGCAGTTGGTTACCCTGGAAGGCAGGTGCAGTAACTATACAAATGTCTTTGCATTTTCTTTTTTTTTCTCATTTATTCTTTTCAGAAGTACGGTATCTAACTCTGCTGAAACTACTAATTGTAAAAATGTATTTTTTTACATTCTGTCATTTTTCTTTGAAACAAACCTCTTTCTCTGGTAGTGGCCGGGAGGGAATGTTGACTCTCATGGCTTTTAAACTTCAATGTTAGATATATTTTAAAGTTCCATGACAATATTTTACAGAGTAATGGATGATAACATTTTTTGTGTTGAATCACGTAAAATGTTTTGAGCATTTGGACCACATATGCAATTCTGACATTAGCTGGAACAGAATTGAAATGTGTCCAAATATAAAAGCTCATAAAATATCCTGTGAAATTATGTCACTGTAATGCCTGATAAGTGTGTCTGGATAAAAATTTTCTCCTAGGAGAAATAATTTTAACGTAATGGAAGCTTCAGTCATGATCTGTGTTTCAGCCATGCATTAATGGGAGATCTTTCTGAACATGGTCCCAGGGGACTACTTGATGACATCTTCTTCAATCTTAAAAATTTCAAGAATGTGTTGCCAGTTTACAATTAACAAATGCTGTTGCAATTCTTTTACATGGAGTGTATCTGATTGTTGAGAATTATTTCCAACTCCTGTCTTCTTGTAACAGGGCCTAGCTGGACCAGAAGGTAACCCAGGTCCTAAAGGAGTAAGAGTAAGTAAGCATCTTAGACATGCATATCAAAATGCTTATTTTTACCCTTACAGTAGGTAAGAAAGGGAGTGAGGAATTTAATTTACCTGTGCCAGTTGTATGCCTGCAGAACCACTCTGCCTTTAGATTCTCACAACAGATAACCTACAAATGAGAAAACAGTTTCTTTCAAAATATGTGCAGAGTTTATTTTTTTCCCCTGGTGAGCAGCATAGAGCAGTTATCCATTGTTGCCCATCCTCTCAGTTGCATGCAGGTGAGAGAAAAAAGCAGTGTTTGTGAGGGCTGAGTGGATGTTTCAGCCTTATTTCCGTAATTGAGTTTATCCAGAAGGGAGACACATCTGACATTTGCAATCAGTAACAGCTACAGAAGTAGATAAAGGCAAACAGTCTTGTCACATAAAAACCACAAAAGGGATCCTGAGATCTTAGAATGATTCAGTCATAGTTATATGTATTCCAAGCACTAAAGGTTCTTAATGCTCTGCACATTCAAGGTTTGGTTTCGGTTATTCTTGGAGGCAAAATAGATTGGTTTTTATTCCTGGCTGGTTCGGGGGTTTTGTGTGTCTGTGTTTTATGGTGCTCTTTGTTTCTTGGTGGTTTGGGTTATTTTGAGGGTTGTGAGTTTGTTGGTTTTTATTTTGGTTTGATTTTTTTGGGTGGGTGCTGTGTAATTTTGTTGTAAGTAGACATATGAGCATGCCTACACATGCTTGTGCATGGATAAGTATTTCTTTAGACTGACTCTCACCATCAAGGAGTAGGCAGAGGTTTGCAGAAACTGTATGTTGCTGGTTGCATCTAGGATTTGAAGGAGGGTTTTGCTGGGTGTTTGCAGCTCATATACAGGTTGCTCAGCAGTGTATTGTGTTCTCAAGTATCTATTAATAAAATCTTATTGTGTTGCAAGAGTTGCTTCTGTCTTGCTTTTTTAGTGTAGTTACTAGAAGCCTTTACCTGCAGCAGCTTCTTAAACACGTCTGGGGGTTTTGGAATTTTTTTTTTAATGTCAGTTTTGATTACAGTGACGGGAAAAATTAGTTTGGCAGGATCAAGTGCCAACAGATATTGCACCCTCAGGGATTATTTCTTTTATGTTTCTTCAGTTTATTTTTGTTCAGATTCTCATCTGCATTTTGACTTGTTCTCCCTTCAATGAACAAGACATAAGTTATCCTAGTCACCTTCCTAAAAGTCACTGCTTCTCTATTTTTACAAAGCTGAAAACTTACACAAAGCATGGCCAATGTGTGAGTAATTTTAGGGGAAAACACCTTAAGGCTAAATCCTATGTATAAATTCTAAAAGTAACTTCAGTAAAAATGATGATACCACCTTCTTGATGCACACTCCTGTGCGATGGAGGTATATAGCAATATGATATGAAGTATCTTTAGAGCTTAAGGTTTAAAATATACCTGTAATCAAACTGTGCTCTCCTTCTCAGCTGTCATAAGTAACTGTAGAAAGTAAATGTTCCTTTGTTTTCCTTACTCTCATTAGGTCTGGATGACAATGTAGGCACCATCTTCCGTAATTAAAAAAAAAACAGATCAACCCCCAAGAAATTAAATCATTACAACTGGAGATATATGAAAGCAAAGAATTTTATTTTAGTAACTAATTTAATATTTTATTCCAATCCTGATTTGAATCTGATAGTGCAGAATCCATTTCTCCATATGGCTGAGGAATGGTACGAGAGAAATACATTGTGACTGAACTATAAGAAAAACATTCTGCTTATATTAAGAGAAATGCCTTTCTTGTAAGAACTCTTACATATAGTAATGATCACACAGTTATTAAAGATGAGAACTTTTCTGATAGGTTCATGAATAACTTAAGAAAAAAATTGCTGATTTCATCTATTCTAATAGTACATCTGATGCAGCCTTGTCTTATTAAAGTACTTCTAATATTAACTGATGCTGTACCCTTATAACAGGAAATTTGTTTTGGTCTTGGTTGGAGAGTAAATCCTAGTCACATTTAAATTTCTAGAGCTTCACTGGTAATTTCAAATGAGGCTGAATTTAATCTCTGTCATGAACCCATTGCTGGCCAATACTGAGGGACAAGCAGCCTTGAAATCAAGCGTTGTTCTGACATTTTTAGGGTTTCATTGGACCTCCAGGTGTGGCAGGACAACCAGGACCTGAAGGAGAAAGGGTAGGCCTAATGGAACATTAATGAAATGTTGATGTTTGTGTGGTAATGCAGCGTCTGTTAGAATGGGGGGAAATGTACAAGGTTTAACAACTTATTTAAATATTTTTTGGCTAAAAGGAAAACTGATGTGAAGAAAAGAGGATGAATGGGTCATCTTCAATTAGTCTAATCAATGAAATGTCCTTGTGCTACAGAAAAATGAGGAGCAGCTGTAAAGTATTATTTTACTTCAATCTACAGCTGCAAGGATTAGGGTTATTTTTTTTCTTCAGCAAAGCATGAATGAATACTTTTCATTCAAGCGATTTCTTTTTGTCAGTGATTTATATTTGTCTCTTGCTGGATGATCTTTGCAGTAGAACTGCCATGGACATGTTAATCTCCTTCACTCTGTGCTTGAGCTCTTTCTTATTGTACTTGAGCAAAAAGGCTGTCTGGACATGTACTGTGATGGGAGCAGGACAGGGCCCTTTTTCACAGTTGTTCTGATGTTGCCACAGTAAAGACAAGCAAAGTTTGTGTTTCTGCTATAGGACGTTGTCTCTATGATACTTTGCTCAAATCTTTTTTTTTAATGGTGCTTCTCACAGTGTGTTTTTCCAATCAAATGTAGGTTTAATTACTTGAATTTAAGTATTGAAGAAAAGAAAATCTACTTAACTATGGGTTATTTCTTTTTCAGGGTATCCCAGGCCTCCGTGGAAAAAGAGGTCCTAAAGGGAGACAGGTAAAGCTTCTAATACTTGTTACAATCCTGCTGCCAATGTAAATCCACCTGGAATTAACGCTGTAGCTTTAATCAGCTGAAAAATGTTAGTTTTATTTTTGTCCATAGATGACTTTCTATTGCTTTCAATTAGTACTTTTCAGAACTGCAGATTCTGTACAGGTTATAAGAGGTAGATATTTTGAAGTGTCAAAGGTTTTTCACTGTGAGCCTTGTCAGGTTACTGGTATCAGCTGTGAGGAGGGTTAGAAGGTGACAGAAACACACAAATGCATTCTGTAAAACTGGTGTTAGCACAAGATGCAGGTGTGATGCAAGCTTCATAAGTCTGTGTTGGTTTAGATGGAAATCAGCTTCTAATGTCTGATATTTCTGGACTGTAGTAAATTAAAGCTATCCTCTACTTAACACGTATTTCCACAGATGATAATAAACACAAATCTGCCAAGTATACATTGTCAAAGTTTGCATGTTTCCTGTGGTGTGTCTTCAATGCCAAATGTTTTGTTTTCTGTTGCACCATATTATTTTAGGTATTTGAAGCTATCCAGGAGTTTCCTGTTTTAACTTTCTTGTGGTTTGAGATTGGAAAACACCATAGGGTTCTCCAGCTGTGCAGTCAGTTTGTGCTCAGAAGTTAAGATGATTGTCATCTACCACACTGAAAAGATTTGTCCAGCAGTAGAATGATTATCATTATTTGGCCCTTGATGTATGCTGTGAAAGTTGTAGTGGATTCTGTTTAATTGTCTTTTATTTTCTGTGTGATCTAACACCAGCCAAAAAAGTCACTAGCCTACAAGTTATGCTTTGACATAAAGGCAGGCAAGCAAAATTACATTAAGCCTATAGACTGCTCTTTCTGAAGCTGCCATGAGACCATATTGTAATTTGCATGTAATTTGGATGAAATGCTACTTTTTGCATTGGGCAAGAAGGGCTCTGTGCCATCAAGCCCTTGCAGAACTTGTCAGTGACTTGTGCTGGTGAGTCACATGCACCATTTAAAAAGGAGGAGAGCCTGGATAGGAGTCAAAGGCTCGTGTCCAGTGTGAAATAGGAAGTGGAGGTGACAGCAGAGTACACTGAAACAGGTTTTGCCTTCTACTGTCAGTCTGTGTGGCAGGTTTCATTGAGGCTTCTGCTTGCCAGTGAGGTGGTTCATGTAGCATTTGTCCCAATCCATAGCAGTCAGTTGGTGCTGTGTGTACTGTGATAAGCAGTTATTTTCCATTTGCAGTAAGAGCAGAGCTTCTATCAGTGCCAGCCTGTGTTCTGTAAGGAACTTATTTGTATAAGTCTGGTCAGGGAAGATTGATATAGGTGACAGAGCACCAAAGGCATCTCTGCAGAATGTCTGTGATTACCTTCATTCAGCGCCAATGTCTTTGTAACATTGTCACTTCCTCAATCCCAAGGTTCATTCCAATTCCTTTCTGTGATCTATAAAGTTCTGATTTGACTAAAGGCTACTGATGTGGAGACCAGCCAGGAGAGCAATCACATGGGAACCTGGCTTGAAGTACTTTGCTGGATCACAAGCTTAGAGAAGATGTGTTATTTTAACCCCCAAAACAATGATAGCTGTAATGACAAAGGTTTTTGACATAGTGCCCTGGAGTTAACAATGCTTTGGGTCAGAGCATTGTCACTAAAAGAAATTTGGCATGGGAATTCTACAGTGCCTGAATTCAGGGTCCTCACCTTTTGTTCTAGTGTGCAACTTTTTTTTTTTAAATAAGACTGTCCCTAATAATACTTGAAAAAATAAAAACCATGTCTGACTGGCACCTTGCCAGCCTTCTTCGAAGAAATCAGATCCCAAGTATAGTCTTATTTTTGGAAAGTAATTTTAAAGTATAAAAGAAGTGGATCATACAAGGGATGGTAAATATTTATAATTGACAAAATGCTGCTAGTTAATAGGTTTATTGAACAGTTGTTCATATTCGTAACATTTCTGGCATATTTGAAATGGAACAAAATATTCAATTGCTGGAATCTATAGAATGAGGATTTGTTTGAGTTGTGGATTTGTTTTGCTTACAATATCATTTTAAGAAAATATTTCATGGTAGAAGTATGTGTGTTCAATTTCTTTCTGTTGTTTCATCTTAATATGAAATTTGGCTAATTCTGCAGTATTTTTAATGCATTTTCTGTCTTGTTAGCATGCTGCATTTTATTTTTATTTGGGAGATTTTTACATACTTTTCTTCTATCTGTGATTAGTTAGTTGTCAACATGTCAGAACAGACCTTGTAAATTTTACCAAGAATTTAGTAATCAAGTCCATTGTAACAGTAAAAACAGTTCAGGTTCTGTTTTATATTAAAGTTATGAATAATCATCCTTTGTATGCTTAATAGTAATGTTAAATTATAATATTGATTTAATAAAAGTTGTTGCACAGTAGTATTATATTGCTTCCAGTTTTATACTTCTGTAACTGTTCATTTTGTTTTTATTTTTCTACTTACTAAGATAGATTTTTTCAGTATCAGTTCAAAGACACATGCTGTTGAGAATGTCATTATAAAGACTGTGGGTAATCTGTTACTTTTGTAACTCTTGCTGTACTGGGATTGCGCTGTCTCACTTGTGATTTTGTGTGGTTGGTAAAATATATATGTTCTGACAATTCTGCCTCTTCCAACATCTAGCAATGGTAGGCAATACAACCAAAATGTGCTGTTTAGGAAAGGGTCATAAATTAATCTTTGGCTTCATCCTCTTAGTTGATAGCTTTTAACAACATAGTCACTCTCAAATATCCATTTTGCATATGTAAAATTTTACACTACATTTTCAGAGCTGGGAAAAAAAAGACCAGTGATGTACAACCTTGAGAATCAATTAAATCTGCTTTATTGACCATTACCTAAGAACCTCTACTTTTTAAATGATAAGGTGGCAAAAAGATGAAAACCTGTACTGCCAGATTTTACAGTTACAGCTATAGATACTTATTTGTAAGTTCTGTGATCAGATGCTGAACAAAAAATTCATGGTTGTGAGAGGAATGCCTGTTTAGCTTTTCTGAATTAACAGGAGAAGGCAGAAAAAACCTCCACTTAAAATCAACCCAAAAGGTGCTACAGAAGGCTGTCTCAGATTATTTCACATTATCATGCATGATGATGAGAATTAATAGCTATGCAGTTGTTTCAATATATTTTGGAAGTGTGCATGCATGTGTGTATGTATACATATGCGTAAAATATTGCCTTCATTTTTATAAAAGTTTGGCTTGTTACTAAAGCCAAATATGGCTTAAGCAGTGCTTAAACTACTTTGATTTATGATATGATTTTTCCATTTCCTTGACACAGTTTTATATTATCTTCCTGACCACTGCTGGAATACTATTGTATGATGATGTACACTCCCCATGCCATTAAGGAAAGACACTGCTGTAGCAAGTCCTGAGCTGGGCAGCTGTGTGGATGCCCTCCCATCAGAGCAGCTTAAAAAGGCCAAATGAAACCTGCTTTGACCTGCAGCAGGTTTGAACATGGCTTTGCAGAGGTGAAAGGTTAATGCCTCAAAGTACTGTTCCTGGTACACTTGGAGAGGTGAAAAGACATTGAAACTTTGAAAAGACGAAGCAGAGCATTTCACATAAAAATTATTGTAAGGGTGGAATTTGCTCCTTTTTCCCATGAGGATGCATTAGTAATGCTTAGGGGTTTTGTGGCTGATTTCTTGAGGTCAGTGCATCTTTCCTTTATCTCAGTACTCTAATAATATTGGATGACATTTTTCAATTCCAAGAAAAGTCTCTTTGGTTTGAGTGCCATAGCTTGGATTTTTCCAGGTAGAATCCCTTTCCAGCTTAGTGTTTTGCAAATTTTCTGGTAAAATCTTATACAGACCTGACACTGTGGTTAAAAAAATGATTTTGACTTCTCAGTAGATCTGTACTACCTCCCTTCTCCTGATTGCATACAGTGAATACATAGCAATCATGAAAATATTTCATGGTACTGCTTCAAATGAATAGCATGAGTTTCTAGTTAGCTACATGTGGCTCTTCCAGTAAAATAGTGAGATTTGCCTAGCAATACTAAACTGATAAAAATTAATTAAAAAAACCCTCATACCACCCTCCTACCCCCACCCCCCTTAAAAAAAAACAAACAAAACCAAATCACTTTTCCTTAGCAACTTACGTACTTCTGCAGTGGGCAAAATCTGAAAGATGTAAAACAATTTTCAAAACCCTAACAGGAAGAAAGGAAGATTAGAGCCAGTAAAGTGGTGGAATTCCATTCCATTTTCTTTCTGAAGCAAGAAATGGAAAATCTGTTTTTAAGCTTCAATGCTTGACTTGGCAAATCAGATTTCTTTCCTGTTCTGATAATCTACTCTCTGAAGTCAAAATTCTCATAAAATAAATGAGGCTTTACTATGTCTTGAGATATTGTTTCAGTGTCTAGATGCAGACTAAGGCAAGAGTTCACATTGGTTGGAAAGATGAAAATCTCGATTTCTAATGAATATGAGATCTCATACTGAGATGCCAACCATTAATATTTGGGGATGAGTTAAGGAAAGAACAGATGTGAATGTTGAAGCTAACAGGAAAAAAATTGAGTTAAAAATAAGAAATAGGAAAACGGGTTCCAAGAAAACAATTGAAGTAATACTTGTTTAATATTGCTCTTAAAGTAATTCAGTTGTCGGCTTTTTCCATGTATTTCCATTGTGTATAGCTGTATCATTTTGGGTTTATGACTTTAGGAGACAAATATCACTATTCTCTTCATTTGAACTGTGTTGCTGAAAATTTGTTTTTCCCATTGCTCCATCACTCTCCCTGAATCTATTTATGATGTCTTAATTCCCCAAACCTATGGGGATTCAGTGTTCAGACCACGTTTTATGTATTGAATAATGAAGAACAGGTATTTTCTATTCTGCTTTAGGGTTTTCCAGGTGACTTTGGAAATAGAGGCCCCCCTGGTCCAGATGGAAGTCCTGTAAGTATTGAACTGTGTGTTGATTAACATGATAAAATTTGTAAAACTCAGTATTAACTCCCCTCCAAAATTTAAGGAGACTTTTGCCTCAAAAGAAATGTCTCCAAGTCCACAGGAAAATTTTGGACTGTTAACTTTCCCATGGAAATTGCTAGGAAACTACTATAATAGGTATAAAAAAAGAGGAAAAAAATATTCAGAAAGCTGCTGAGAGAACACATTTTCCACTGCTGCATGTGCTGACTACCTTGAGAATGAGATCTCTTGCTGTCCTCATTGCATTACTAATGAATATTCTGTCTTCAAAAGTTCTTGCATTAGATATGACTTCGTGTTGTTTATTTAAACCATTATTCTAAGATCACCTTAACAAAACGATTCTGCCTGTATGTAAAACCCCAGCTTTTGTGTGCTTGTGCATTTGATAGTTGATTTCATCCTTTGAACTGGTACTAAACACGATCATGCTAGCATGTCATTTAGTGCATTGTAATCAGTGTGATAACAGCTTTGTCCTTGGCAGTGTGTGCCCTTGCAGTGTGGTGTGCGTCACTTCACAGGCTGCCCTCAAAGGAGCTTTGCTGTCTTGCTCTCTTGGTAGTGAAACTCAGGTTTCCTTTCGTGTCAGAAACCAGTGAAAGGCTTTGGGCAAGAGAAGAGAACAGCAATAAGTAAAAAGAGCCGCTGATTTAAATCATCTTGTGTTGTTGGATGCTCCCTTGGAAACTATCAGTTTGTGTCTAAAGATTTTTTTTGATATGGAACAGAGTAATCAGCTAGACAGAGTTCCTCTATTTTTTGAAGGTCTGCCTTGACATCCATCTTAAAAACTTGTTTTAGAAATTTACATGAATTTTGCTGGTGGGTTATCAATGTTTGGTGTCAACATTTTGGAGCACAGGAAAAAAATTCTTATGCATTTCTGGTCCCTAAGGCAAAGCTTCCATTGTTGGAATGTCAGGTAATATCAGTATGGTTTTCATCTTGAAAACCCACTGAGGGGTTGAGTGTCACCAACTGCTTTGCTAATGATATTAAAAGGTGAGTTCTTCCTTCCCCTCCTCGTATTCCCAAGTCTCCCTCCATTCCTGATAAAGCAGATATTGTCTTTCCATCAGATCTGCAGAACAGTACTTTAATAGAAACACTCTCAGAAAGCCTGGATCTGAAATTACAGACTTGCACATTACAAAGAAGCCTGTTTTACTGAAAGCATTTGCAAACAAGTTCCATCTAATCTGCCAAGACAGCTGCTGATCTTACTGCTTTCTTTGACAAGCAGCACCCCCTCTCCCCTTCTCCCCCAAAGCTCACCCTGCAGGGCTTGTTCAGGCAAGGGGCCAGTGCTGCAGCTGCAGGGGTCTGCAATGCTAAAGGCATATTTACAGAGCCTCTCTGTGAGCTGGCACTGGAGACCAGGGGCTGCCTGGGAGGCCTGTGGCAGCAGGAACTTGAAGGGAAGACATTTCTTCCCATGTGCTGGCTTGACACTAATGACATTTGTCTCCTTGCCTAATTTCTTCTGCTTAACTGACTAATGCCATCCTTCATTTCCACAGCACCCTCTCAATTCTCTGAGGATGTCAGTCTGCCTTGGAGGATGTTGCTGGAGCATTCAGCTTCCCCTGTGGATAGTTTAGAGCAGGCTGGATAAAGTGTGTAGGCACCTGAGGAGGGAGGAGAGCCCAGAGGTGTCCTCTGTGCCTTGTCCTGCAGCTGCCCAGTTGGACACTTTCAGAAGGGCTTAGATTTGCTTGCATAAAACTTCCCCTTCCCTGTGGGTGCCACCAGGCTGCAGTGGATCCTGTGTATGTTATCCACTGAGTAGCAGGTCCCAGGTATTGGGACAGCTTGTGTGAGACATGGTGACCTGGAGGGCTACAATACCTGTTTCACTTAGGGCAAAGAGACTTAGCAACTATTTTCAGCAGTGTTGTAGCCTCTTCTGAGTTAAACTGTGGCAGGGGCAGTAGTGGACTTTTTTTACTGAATTTTTTAGTTCTATATGAAGTGCAAATACCATCGTTTGTATCACAAAATAATCTTTCATAAAGAGAGTGTAGCCTTTAATTTGCAGAGGTCTTTCTATGAACTGAGATGGTGTTCTTTATTTTTCAAAGGAATCTAAATAAATTTGTTTTTCACCCTCAAAAATTGTTTTTTCTTCCCCACTTTAAGTATTATGGTAAAAAAAGTCTCATATTCCAACATTTACAGCAGAAATGCTCTCATGATGTAAATATCTAGTGATCTAATTCCACAATCCAGGGATTTTACTAAGCTTATTTCTCTATACGGTGATAAGCTGTCAGTCTTTGGAAACACTGTAAAAATCAAAACTGACTTGCTTTGTAGATCACTTTTATCTTATCACTGGGATTTCTTTTTAAATGGTAAAATTCAGATAATCTAAGATGAACTTTCATTAAAGGGAATTGTTGGTGGTGTTGGTCCTCCTGGATTTCCTGGACTAAGAGTGAGTATACTTTTATTATTTACTTTGATAAGGCTGCATTGGAGCATTTGTCTTGTGTGTTTATGAAATAATAAAAACAATTATGAAAATTCAAGGATCTAAACAGCTTTTGTTTTAGATAGCCATGATTTTAAATAATCTCTACAAAACTGCTATCATGTTGGCAGAATGGAGCATTTCGACACTTGGTGTGGATTGTATTTGCTTGTTTCTGATCCAGTGTGTTTGGGTTGGTTGTTTGAAATCACCAAGTTTGCTAGTTCCTAGCACTGAAGCCAGTGTTAAGGGTGCAGTGGTCTCAAACATTTTAATGACAATAGTCCTCATTGGTTCCTGAATATGGCTACCAAATTCGAAGCAGAATTAATTTTTAAGAAAAATTACTTTATCATGTTTACAAGATCACATTAATTTTTTAAATATATGTGGAATAAGGCTGTGATGCTCACTGTTGAGTTGCAGTGTGTTGAGTTGCACACTGTAGTTGTATCTATCAGTTGTGCCNATGGAATAAAGCTGTGATGCTCGCTGTTGAGTTGCACACAGTAGTTGTATCTATCAGTTGTGCCACAGAAGCTCTGTGAGTCCTACAGAAGGTGGGAAAGACTTTCATTCTAAGTAGTCTCACTCCTTTGTTTTTTTGGTTTTTTTTAAATTCATGTATTTACTCATAGAGGACCTCTGATTCTTGATGTTGTCTCAGTCATGTATGGCTACACAGCCGCATTCTTAACAAGAGAGAAAAAGCAAGTGTATACACTTGAATTAAGAAAGCCATGATTGTGTCCAGTGTTTGCTTTGTGGGTTTTTTTGATATCTGCAGATCTGAAACATTCTTGATAAGTTTGTACTTTACACTGATGGTCATCTTTTCCTTTGAAGCACAACAGTTGAGTTTAGTTGTTACTCTTTCTAATTATATGTTCATAACAAGAAAGAATTCCTGTAAATCATCCCCTGCTGCCTGATTAGGATTGTTACAGCATTGCCATAGTGAAAACAAAAGCTTGGTCAAGAAACCTCTGTAGCTTCCAGCCTTCATCATGCAAACATGATTGTCTGTGTTCTTGTTAGTTGACATAGTCAGGCCAATTGATGCACTCATGAGACTGGAGGTTCCACTCTTGAGAATTTGCTTAGAATTGTGGTTTGCCTTACTCTCTTATGTGACTGTCTTTGGAATTTAATCTCAAAGACTTTGGTAATTGTCCAAAGCTTTTGCCACTTGTATGTAGATGGAATATAACCATAATGGCAGCTATTTCTTGGGGAAAAAAATCGAAGAATTTGGTGGCATGTTTAGATTTTGAACAGCATGAAATTAACAATTTTTTAGAGTGTGAGCTCCATTTGAGTGGTCTTCTCTTGTTTATATGTAGGACTCTTCCACATCGTTCCAGTATATGGCTTAGTCTGGTTTCTGCCTTCACAGTCAGATAATTGGAAGAGCTGTGCTTTGTTCCAGAGTTTCTTTACAAGGGACCATTGCACTCTTTAATCTGTAGCAGAATTTCACCAAGACCCTGGGGGTGTTTCAGGTGACCCCAGCATGCCCACGTGCAGCCCTGTTCCTTGGCCACACCTGCTCTCCAAATGGGTCTGTGCTCCCTGGCTTTCTCTTGTGCAGGCAGATGCTAATGGTCATCCAAAACTAAGTAAAGAGCTACAGTCCTCAATGTTTGCTTTAAAATACTTTGTCAGTCATAACACATTATACTACTACAAGATGCAATAATGAACATGAGATTAAATGTATTTTTCTGGCAGAAACCAAGAACATTAATTCAAATAGCTTGTCCAGCCCAGCTGTGTGCAGTGTCAA
The DNA here is from genome assembly GCA_013397195.1 of Hylia prasina. NCBI lineage: Eukaryota > Metazoa > Chordata > Aves > Passeriformes > Sylviidae > Hylia > Hylia prasina. Next base: position 5,626,109 of record VYXD01006830.1, read on the forward strand.
GAGTTAGTTATATTTGTCTTTGCTTATGAGAACAAGGGCCTAATGAGCAGCAGCAGCAAGCTGAGTTCAGTAATTCCTTCCATCCATGATTTTTTCAATATACAAAGCTGTTGCCAAGTTCAGTTTTGGCTGGCTGAACAGTCAGTCTTTCAAGGCTTAGCAAGGCCATGAGTTTTAACAAGATGGAGAGTTTCAGAAAATTTGCTGCTAGATACCTGAATTAGTTTTTCTTTTTAATGTATTTTTCCTTTTAAAAAACCCACTTAATACTAGGAAAACTTGTAGTTTTCCTTTTCTGATGTTTTATCTTTTTGACTGGAAGAAGCGATTTGGTTTTAATTTTACTTGTCACATAGAAATGTTGGAAAATATACACTTGATGTACCTGCTGATTTAATTGATCAGCAAGTTTTATCCAAAATGATAAGCATATGTTAACATATAGGAAGGCTGTTGTAGGAGGAGAATGATTAAAAAACTTGACAGACTAATTCAACCCTTTTTCCATTTTATTTTTGTGTAGTTCCAGTTCTTTGCTGTTAATTAAGTCACTCAATGTATCTGGAGACTGTGAAAGGTGTTTAATGAACCTGAATGTTGTAAAGCTGTTTTGGAATTTCTTCCTGTTGGGGTTATAAGCTAAATTTCCCAGCTCAGTATCCCTCTGTGATTTTCCAATCAATGCTGTTGTTACCAGAAGTGTGCATTTCACCATTCAGTATCATTAATGCATAAATGCCTTGCTGAACTAGAATATGTAGCACAACTCAGAGGCAGCAACATAAACAATTTACTTGATCAGCTAGCATGACAGAATATATCATTTAAGCAGTCATGGAAAGCTAAAGCAATGCAGAGTGGCAATTTTCTTGGGAGCTCCACCAAGCACCGTGGAGACACTAAGTGTCTTAATACAAGTGTCCTTGTTTTTTCTTCACTGAGCCATAAGTCTGATGGTGGCTGCAGAAGAATGTGGTTGCTAACATTGCTGAAAGTCTCCAGAGAATAATGAATGTGTGCTCAACTGGACATGCATAGATGTCCATCACATCTTTTCCATATCACTCTGAGCAAGTGGCAAAAGATTTCTTTATGCATATGTGTTGTTAAATTCTTCAGTAGCCATAGAGATAGAACATTGCCTTTTTGGGGGTTTTTCCCCCTTGAGGTTGAATAGGCAGCAAGTAGATAGACTTCCTCCTTTGTAATATATTTTTAACTATTCTAAGTCAGGTGTTAAGTTTAGCTCATGCTTTTTCATTACTATTATTGCTGTTGGTGTGCTGATCTTTAAAGATTCTTAATTCTTGTGATTCACTTTTTTTTCCTGTCATAAAACTGCCTAAATAAATCCCAGAAAGAGGAATTGTAGTAAGGACTCTGAAGATACATTAGAACAGAAAAGGTTAGCATGCCCATTGGAATGAAGGTTTGATGCATGCTTGGTATTTAGAGTCACATTTCTTTTTCTTTTTTTTCTTTTTTTCTTTTTCTTTTGACTCATAGAAGTCACTGATAGATGAGAAATTGACAGTGCAGATCATTAAAAAAGCTGTTTGTTATGGCCCTACTCATCATAGAATAATTTCTTTAGGCCAAATTTGATACCTACAGAGAAGTGCTTTTATGTAACCCTAAGGACAGCAGCAATGGCCACTGAATGTGCAGCTGCACTACAAAAGAAAGCTCCCTTAATTTGCATTGCCTAATGCTCTGTTTTCTTCTCTTGAGTTTGTAACCTACAGGAGAACAGGCAAGCTTTGTTTCTCGTGTTTCTGCTGATGATGTTGGGAACTGCAAACATGGAGGGCTTATCATACCGATACCTTTTTTTCCTCCTAGGAAATTAACCTAAAAATATTTCGGTTTCTCTCTGTGGTGCAGAAAAATGCCTCATTCTGTTAGGAGTCTTTAAGTTACTCCATTTCATCAAATGCAATCACCTTTCTTGCTGTTTGATAGGGAGACATTGGGCCAGCAGGACCGAGTGGACCATCAGGAATTCCAGGGCCCACGGTATGGTATTTAATCATCCCACAGCCAGGTGCCTATGCTGCTTGCCAAATTATAGTCAAGCATTGGATTTATGTTTTCTTTATTTCAACAGGGTTTTCCAGGGAGTGTGGGACAGCCTGGAATGAAAGGTGATAAGGTGATTTAAATATTTTCATTATCTTGGAGATATATTGTTCTTTCAGGCTCCCTTTATTAAACCTTGAGCATAATGTACCTGGCAAAGCCTTCCCTTTCTCCTTTTGATTTCTTTTGTTTTCTGACTTTTGTTTTTAAATTTATGTCAGACTCCTGATTTGGTACTTTAGACAAACTTTCTTTCTGAACAGAACACTAACTACTGAAGGTAATAATTTCCAGGTCCCTGTCTTTAGACTTTCCTGGAAGAGGTATTTCAGTGCAACACCTTACAGTGTCAAAGATCTGTGTTAATTTTAAATAGTGAATATTGAATTAATCTTTCTCATTCTCTGTTTCTGAAAACTACCCCATTTTAAGCCACATACATACGTCTGTATAAAATTATATGTTGTTTAGGGTGAACATGGCCTTGCAGGAGAGCCAGGAGATCAGGGGTACCCAGGAGACAAGGTAAGTTACAATTGCCTTGTTTTACAAAATGATCCAGTTTCAACAACTTAATCAGGCTTATGAGTCTCTTAAAATGCGGCAGGTTGGTTGCACAAAAGTAGGATGCAGCAGTAATACTTCCTGGATATCACTGTATTAACATATTTTTAAGAAATTCTGTGCTAATTATAACTCAGTCATGGAACGTCTGCACAAAGCCAAGTAAATGGCACAAGCAGAATTCTGGCAGCTGTGCGTATAGAGATGCCTCAGACAAGGATTATGGTGTGATTTCAGTCTTTCAAAGGAACTGTTGTAAAAGGTATTTTTCCCTTGACCCTTGAGGTCCATCTGCAGCTCACCTGGACCTGCTGTGGATAGCAGCAGCACATGGTCTGGCAGGCTCCTTCACATCATCAGACTGAGATAAATAAGGATCGTCTTTCCTGTTTGGCTAGTACATCAGAAGTCAGTGAAATAGCACATCCTGTGAGAACTCTTTTGATGAAAGTTGAACGTTAGAAGATAGTTTTCAACCTGCAGAATTCTTTTGAAGCCTGTTTCAGGTGTCAAAATATAGTGAGTTATTGCTTCCAACATAACATAACCATTAATTTTCATGTGTATTTAATAGCTTTCTTTTTTCAGGGTGCTCTTGGTTTACCAGGACCCCCAGGTATCAGAGGAAAAATAGGACCCCCGGTAAGTTTACACATCAAATTTTGCTCTCAGTATATCACTGTATGTTGTTGATATTTTATACTACTGTTGATAAAGTTGATGTTCTATACTACTGTTGATATTTGACACTTTTGTGTGATATGTTCACAGTGCATGTAATCCCCTAGAAGTGACTTAATTCAAAATGCAGAAAGAATAAGGCCCGTGCTGCTTTTATTTCTGGTGACTAGTGTTAATGAGTGAGTCACATCCTAAAACGTGAGACTTCAGTACAAAGATCAGTATATGTGTCAAATTTCAATAGGGTGCTTAGGATATTAGATATTCTGTGACAATCACTCTGTTGGGGAATGGACATGTAGGTAATATTTGAAACAAATCCACTGAGAGCTTTAGGAACTTCCAGATGACCATTTGGACTAGCTGGATTTGGAGGGAATGTGTGAGATCTCATTAATAATGTCCAGTCATTTCTCACAGGGATGGGAGTAGTCATGAATTCCTGTATTTACTGATTTTTAGCAGGTTTAAAGGCATCTGTGCACTGCTGCCACTTCTGCTGAGAATTTCAATGTTGAGGCAGAAAAGGCATACTGCATAGGGTTGGTTACCTGCTTTTCCTCACCTTTTTTTAGTGACACTGTCTCTTTTCAATATATAATTAAAAGCTGCCAATATTCACTCCAGTGTCAATTTTCTTATGTACAATCAAGCCAATAACTGGCAAACGTACTCAGGCCTCGTGAATATCATGGGCATGTAAATTCATTAACAAATACTTTCCTTGTCCCATAGAACTTTCCTATTTAGTGAAAAACTCCTGTCAACATTTTTATTGGCCTTTTTCTTAACAAATGCTTTTAAATCTTCATAGCCATCTGTTGTTAAAAATAAATTATCATCAGAAATCCTGTTTGTGTTTTTTTTTAAGGGGAAAATTGGAGAACCTGGACCCCGTGGACCACTGGGTCCTCAGGGACCTGAGGTAAGAATGCTTGATAGCAGTAAACTGAATGTCAGTTCTAAATTATGAAAATAGAGGTAAATGGCTTTGCTTCATAGAAGACTGTTTTCTTAGTTGATTTAGGAAAATCTTTTTATTCAGTCATATTTGATGAATTCATTCTCCTTCATAAACTACAAAAATTCCATCTCACATTTTTTTCTGGGAAATATTAATGTACAGGATCTTTCAATACAAAGTAGATGTTTATTTGCTTATGTGATCAGGATTTGCTGTCTCTTGAATCCTGTTGTTATGGGGTATGCCTGGAATGAGACTCATGTGATTTCTCAGGCACACTTCCATTTGTAAATACTACAACATGTTTACAAATGGGATTTTCCATTTTCCAGACCTGGTTGCATATTTATCCCTTACAAGAAACACAAGGAATAAACACTAGTTACCTGGGAAGCAGTTTTTTCAAAGTACCTTTGCCAAGCAGTTGAATCTAGAAGTGAAGTTTCCTAAGAACTCCTTATTGCTGTGGAAGTCTACGCAGAAACTGTCAGTCTCCAAATTGTCCCATTTTGGTGCTTATTTGCATTTATACCATGGGCTTTAAGAAAAAATGCTGTGGTCTGTGCCAGAAAGACATGTTTATACACAGACACATCTATTTGCTGGAGAGATGAAAGCAGAAATTGTGTATTGTTCTTTCTAATCAGCCTCCTGCAATGAATGTATTTTAGGTTTTGTTTGGTTTGTGGTGAGGTTTCTTTGTTTGGGGGTTTTCCTTTTTTTAAAAAAATGTGAATGGAAGGCATATACTAGCAATGATCTTTTTCTGCCTTTACATGCGCATATCTCCTCAAACCAAGGCTCTATGTTCCTACCTTTCTTATTAGGCAAAAGCCCTCACTGAGAGAAAACTCTCTGGAAAATGGCATTGTACCAACACAAGGTGGTCTTGTGGGAATAAGTCTCCCTAGTTTAGTGAAAGGTGTGCAGAAGACACAAAGCCTGTGCATGTTGTCCACAGCTGCTACTCTCTGTGGCTCAGGATTTTAGATTTTTTGAGCCTGTTCATTATCAACAAAAGAGGCCCTTGCATGTTGTCTTTGCACAGCTTCCAGCAAGGGAGACCTGCAGCAGGTTAATCCCAATTTGTTGTCTTGAAGCCTGTCTCCTGCTGCCTCTGCTGGTAGTCCTTCATAGCTCCTTTTTCCAACACAGACGTGCTACTCCTTTGTGTCTGGGGAAAAGATCATCCTTCTGGGCTGGTTACCCTCAGGGCAGATATGGATGGGAGTCTTTCTGTCTGAAAAGCTCAGCATTTCCCCTTGCTCAGGAGTGCAGAATTACTTCATCATTAGAAGTCAAATAAAGCACATGATGCTAGATAATTAAAACTTGAATGTCCAGGTACTTTTTTTTTTGAGTAATTGTCTGCAAAATGGCAGGTTTAAAACTACAAAACAATGTTTCTCTTAACTTCAGTCATGCAAGACAGGTCCAAATAAAGTAAAAGAGGTTTTTCCACCTTTTAACTTCATAAAAATATGGTCACCATATGGCAGAACAGAAACAGAAGGGATGTAGGATAGCAGCATACTGGGATTTTGGACAAATTGAAGATACTAGAAGTACTGTAATGAAAGGAATTTAAAATAAGCAGCTTAAAACTGCAGAGTGTATGTGTCCCTCCTGTTACATTCTCTTATTAAAAAAAGCTTGTTGTTGTTGACAGAAGTTTAGACACAACTAAATATATGAAGTATGAGCAGATAATGTAGATTTTTCCACAAGAAAAGCCTGCTGTTATATGTCTGATCATGTCTCTTCTTCCAAAACCAGACAGCCAGCAGGTCAGACAGGGCTGCTTTCCTTGCTCCTATTTCATTATCTGAACGGTCAGGCTTCCTGTGACCCCATGTAGAAAACATGCATTATATCATATACTCAATGTTTCCTTGATGTGTCTGGAAATAGAAGAATGTGATGAATTAGTGTCTTACAAGGAGAGTACTTTGAATTTGGTATAGATGTGACAATATGCCTTCTATGAAAGATTTTCTTTTAAAAAACCCCCAAATCAAACCTATATTGGGATTTGTTGGACTTTGCTGTGAGCAGGAGGAACAAGGCTGTGTCTGCCCAGTGGCAGAACCTCTCAGTCTCTACTTCCAGCTATTTCTCTCTCCTTTCATCCAACACTTAAGACCGTGGGATTTATGAATGTGCCCTTCTCCCCATTTGTTTTGGGTACATGTGAAATAAGAAACTGGGATCCTTTGATCTTTCCAGTTATACACCTGAGTGTTTCGTTTCCAGTGTAAAAAATAAATAGTCCTATCCCTGATTTTCTTCCCATGTAAACTGCTGTAACTCTGGCACTGCAGCAGCTGAAGTCTGTAATTGTCTCTGCACACAGCAGTGGGAGCAGGGCAGGCAGACTCTGATCATCCTCACGGGGTTTTGTGGTTTTGAATGCAGATCACCAGTGAATTGCTTCCTAAATCTTTCCTCTGCAGCTGTGCAGCCAAGGTACACCAGGTCAGAGTTGAAATAAGCCACCCACCTGTGGCCAGGGTCTGTTTGAGACCTGCAGTGCTGGTGGCAGGAGTGGGCAGAGGGAGGGACAAAGGTCTCGCTCTCGCTCTCTGGGTGGCCAGACAAGGGTTGGCTGCAAAGTCATTTTTCAGTGCAGTGTCAAGCCAGATTCTCTTCTGGCTATGTTTCTGCAGAGCCAGGGTCTGTCGCGTGCCTGAATGCCTGCTGCTCACTGCATATACTCAGTGAACACTTTCTGGAGTGTATTCTTCATCAGTTTACACATTGTGCTGCTTTGTCATGCATCTGAAAATGAACTGCCAAAATGCATCTGAAAATGAACTGCCAAAATACGAAATTTCTGTAGAGCATTGTATTATTGGTATGACAACTGGAAAGTGCTGATCTGACTGTTTTAACCCACAATGTCTCTGTTTACTGTGTACAATGAAGTATGTAGTGCTTATTGTTAATGTGAATGAAATTAGACAAGCCTTTAACAAGCTTCCACATGTATTCAGAATACTTAATGGTTAAATTTTGCTCTAGGAATTGCATTTACTTATCCCACCAAAATGAGGGTGATAGTTCCCTTCAGATGTGCCTTCAGAATGTTATAAATAGATTTCATCTGAAACATAGAGAATTAGTCATTATCTCCAATAGAACTTTTTTCATCTGTACAGTATTTTGATTTGAAGTCATTAGCATATTCCTTCAGGAAGGTCCTTGTATGGGATTCAGCTGGCGTGTTTCATGCTCAAGGCAGTAGCCTTACAAAAGAAAGATACATTCAAATAACAGTAAAGAATCAAAAAGGCACACATTTTCTAAGTGAATCAGTGGCTGCTTTGAGGTGTTAATTTAACAAAAGCTTTCTTTTTGGTGCAGGTTTGACATGAATTATCATATGATTTTGTGATTTTTTACAAACAATGCCAGGTGTGCGGTGATAACATAGCCTTCTGTTTCAATATTGCATCAATTAACATGCATGCAATTGATTTGTAGGAAATACAGAAATAAAGATAATGTAAAGGCTGAATTAATTGCATGTTCTGGCATATATCTGAGGAACTGCTCTTGTTGTAGAATTGCTTATACTCTCTACTTGCCTTTGCACAGAATCTTCATCTGGTCCTTTCCCAAAGTTCTATGGCTGCATAACACATTCTTTCAGAAGAATAATAAACACTTTTTGGAGCGTTGTAGCTTTTTGCAGAAACCTTCCTTTTGTGATTTGATTATAGTAATTAGTAATGAATCTCTAATAAGGTATCTTGTTGAAGTTCAGTAGCTGCATCCAGTCACTCTTGCTTCTGAAGATTTGTTCTAAATTCTCATTGAAATGAATTGCAGCCTGTGATTGAATGAATTCCTATTGAAGCAGGAAAACCTGGTGACTGAAGGGACTACTGCAGTCCCTAGAGACATTTTCCCTCTGTGCTGCCCTTCCACCAGTGCTTGTCCTGATCCCCTTGCTGGCAGCTAAGGGCATGAAGATGCAATGCTGGCAAGTGTCATGTGAAAACAGTTTGAAGTGGAATTCTGCAAATGTGAGAGAATTCCCCATGGAAATGGAGTGTAATGTCTCAATATTTCTGATATTTGGCTTCCATATTAGCAGCCACACAGAAAAACAAAAGCAAAGCAAAAGCTTTGGCAGAGTGCTCATCTCTGGGGGTGCTGAGACATGCCCTAACACAGTAACAGCTTGGTCATCTCTGCATTTTTTTAATTAAGCCTTATATAGATAAATTAGAGCAATAAATATGTTAATTTTATATTTAAGTGTTCATACAAAAAGCAACACTTCCACTACAAGGTTAAAGCACATTTGTGTTAAGATAGTTGGCACTTCATGTTTTTCTGATGCCATATTTCTTTTGATTAACTTAAGTGAATTCTAAAGTGCTTTGCTGGCAAAAGACCACATCTGTAGTAAGATTTTGAAAATAATTTGTATCCTACCAGCTGCTGGGCTTCTGGCTGATGGAAATTAAGACCTTGCATTTCCTTAGAAGCCATAATACTGAGGGTTGTTCTGTTTTGAATAGTCTCTGCTGAAAACTCCATTGCAGCTGGAAGCTGTACATTAATCTCCTGGCCTTTCACTTACGGAAGAATAATGAATTTTTAATCTGGAGTAATTTCCCAGGGAGCTGGCTGCTGAATAACTCATGGCAAATTTAGGTATTGCTAGGTATACATCCTACTTCACTTCAAGGAATCTGAGTGGCAAGAGCCATTGCTGAGGTGTTTCAAGAGCTCCTTCCTGGTTGATTCTTTTTCTGGAATTGTCTAAAGTGACTGTTTGTGTCCTGGATTATTGCACTTATTTCATGGATTATTAATGTGAGAACATCTTAGAAACAGTGTTATAATGCTACCATAGCATCTGCCTTTTCTCCATGATTGTGCTCAAGAAGAAAAGCCTTAATCCATCTTTGCAGAAAAGGTAAAAATTATGAGGATTTTAAATTTTTAGGTGCATTGTTTAGTGTTGATGCTCTCAGGCCAGTAACCCTCTTGCATCCTAAGACTTTGCTTGACATGAAAAGATTTCAAAATACCATGTTTGTTCTATCTGCAGTAGTACTTGTCCACACCTATTCGTGGTCTTTACTGAATTACCTCTAGAAAGGTTTAAACAAACAAACAAATAAAGTAGATCTATTCCTTTGTCAAAGCATCAGAATCTTTCTAAATTAACACTTTTCCAGGCAGATTGTTTTCTGGAATGTTTATTGCCAAGAAGAAATTTTCTGTGTCAGCATTAGCACTTGTTCACACATTAGAAATGTAAAGATTTACAGAGATATGAAACATCTCACCCCTTGGTAACTATTTAAGGTGCATAAATAAGTAAATTTTAAATTAAGGAAGGACAAGCTAAAAAAATCCAAGAAATTGACTTAACTCTTCAATGTATTTCAGTAGATAGCAGTGGCCAGGATTTAAAAAACAAAACAAAACACCTCCTCTTTTGAGCTGCATAGAAATCAAGGGTGATGCAAGTGAATGTTTTAGGTATGAGTCTCAGGGCCTTGGGCACATGTAAATAATATGTTCTGTGCCACCTAGAGGCACGTTGGAATTGTTGCAGAGCTCCGTTTGTAATTGCTGCTTTATGGCAAAAGAAAGGGAAACCACTGTGATGTCTTGTGAAATGCTGAGTGTTAGAATTGTTCCCCATCTTCTGAAAACTCAGACCATTTTTACTCTTTCGTGGCTTTCTTTTAGACTCATTAGCATCCAAATACTAAACCTGATTTTTAAAAAATTGTTCTGTGTCTGTGCTTTTTGTTTCCATTTTTGGAAGAAGTATTAATCTGTAATGATTTTCTCTTAAGGAAGAAGGAAACTTGTTTTTCTTAGTGTTAGACCATGGGTTTGCTTAGATGCAGTAATAAATATTTTGCTCAAATTTTCAAATGGTCAAAATTTAATGAAATGTGAAAGTTTATTAAAAAAGCAAAATCAAACGCCATCTTGGCAGGGGACTGAATGAGCAATGTGCTAACTAAAGGGTCAATTACAAATGCTTTATTTTATCCTATAAATGTATTGTCTCTGGATATTTATGAAATTTAACTCACTACTGTATTGCATAAAGGTTAGCTACACTTTTTTTTTTTTCCCCCCTTAAAATATACTTATTTCTTCTAAAGCAATCTATCTGTAGCTGAACTCCTCTGACACAGAGGCCTCCTCAGGGTGTCCCAACTCGCTGCTTTCTGGCCAGGTGGTTCACAGTGGTAATTTCACTGTTCACAGTGATTCCTTTTCTGTGCTTATTTACTTTTTCTTTACTAACAGCTTGACCTACACTAGAGTCTATTTCACAAAGGCCTATTCTGAATAATGCTCCATGCTGGTGACCTTCAGGTGCTGCCAGCCAGACCTAGATTATCACCTGCTGGTTTGGAGGCAAAAGGCTTTTCTTACCTTTTTCTTAATCTTGCAGTGATCTTGTCCTCAATGTGTGGCCACGGATTCAAGGGCTCCAGCTGCTCTCTAAACTTAGAAAAAAATAGTTGAATTCATAAGTGCAGAACCTGGTGCTGGCAGCCTTGTGGTGATTTTTTGTGCCTGCAATCCAATGGTTTAATTTCAAACATTGCTTAGCGGATAAAAAGTCTTATCCTAAGAGAAATTAAATCCATGCTGACATCTGCTAAATTGAGTTTAATGAAAGCTGCCTAAAATCTGTCACTTATCCAAGTTCTTTCAAGGAAACATAATGGATTTTGACATTTTTTGGGATGGTAGAACAAATTTATTTCTTGTTTCTGTGACTCAGGTTTACTAAATGAATGAACAGACTCAAAACAAGTACATTGAAAACAATCCTACTCTGCAAATCATTTGTCTGTATGATTTCTTTAGGGTTTTCCAGGAGATATTGGTGTACCTGGATTAAATGGCCCTGAAGGTCCTAAGGTAAGATTATATGAAAACCTATTTAAAAAAGCAGTAAATAGTGTTAATCTCTGAGGAAAAGGCTCTGCGAGATGGACACTGACATTATGAGAAGATAATCTTACTGTCAGAATGGAGGTACTTTGCCTCAGGTATTTATATGAGGAAGTTACTTGAATGTTTAATGCTGTCCATGCAGTTCTGAGAGTAATTACTGTGTCAGGTGGAAGCATGTGAAGGCAAAATGAGTGTGAGAAAATGCTATGTACCTAGAAAGTAGCATATGTTTCACCTGTATTTAAATAAAATGCATGCCAAGTATTTGCAGATCTTTGTACTGGTCAGGTTCCACCCAATTGTTTTTAACAATTTTTAAAAGAAATAGTGGTTGAGGATATGGAAAATATGTAAAATTTACATGCCTGATGAAATTATGGAAAAAATAATAAATGTAGCAAAGGATAAAATTTATCTACAAAGCTGTGGCAGAATAATTTAGCTTCTGCTCTTTAACAGACTAAGATTTTAGACCCAATTTAGGCAATAATTCACATGGATAGAGTTTTCAATGAAGCTTTGAATAAAGCAGATATAGGAAATTTTTGTTGAATTGGAAATGGCAGAGATTATTACAAAACATGCAGGTGGCTCAGAAATTAACCCAGAGGAAAATGATTGAATAATATCTAAAGATTGACTACTTGTTGAAAGGCAGATACCAATGAAGTTCCTCACTCACCAGCCTTGGGACTATTCTTACATTGTATTTTCTGTGGTAAATGGGCACAAGTATGGCAGAATGAAATCTCTGTATCAAAGTTGAGCATCTTTAGATTATCTAAAAAAATGCATTTTTTGCTAATTCATTCTACTTCTGTTATTTCAGATTTGATTCATGCAAGGAGTAAAACAAATCCTATTATAAACTTAGACCAAAGACATTGCCAGATCTCTCTGAAAGAAAAGCACAATAATGCAGTTATAAATTAAATAAAATTGTAGAACACAAGGCAAGATGTCTCATTAATGCGTCTGCTCAAAGCATTAGAAGGCTTTGTCTCTGTAGTGCATTACTGGGCATTTTTATTCCAGAAGGACTCAATCAAGTGAGACTAGAGGCAGAAATAACACTTGAATGGCTTTATTCTGAGAAACAGGTTGTTCTTTAGACCAAAATGAAGACGTTTTTTGACCTTTAAGTAAACCAGAGGGCAGAAACTGGTGAGGCAAAAGTACTGTGCAAGACCAAGAATATCATTTGTCCAAGAACAAATCATACAGGTTGTCTATGAATAAACAGACATGGAAATTACAACATTTTCTATCCACAGAATTGTGAAATTCTGTAGCAGACTACTCAAGAAAACATAGGATGGGGGCAGTAAATAGTTTAAAGATATGGTCTTATTCATACCCGGGAGATTGTAATAATACTTCCATGCCAGAGGTGATCATTCTTAAGAAAACTCTCATATAATCCAGTTGCTGAAGCCATAACCAATATTTTCTGTATCTCTTCTTGTTCAACTGTGTCAAGAGCCTTTTACCAAAATATACATGAACTGACTGGGAAGGCTGAGAGCTAGTTATCTGAAGGGGCAAATTGAGAAGTTAAAATGTGTTTCTAGAGGGTGTCCACCTTCAGTGCCGATTTATTGCTTTGCTGACTTGTTTATGTTAGCAGCCCTGTGTCAATGAGTTTGTCCATCCTCTGCAGTGGCAGTTGCTCTCATGTGTCTGAGTTACCAGGGTGTTTACAAAAAAACCCCTGTGGTGATGAAAGACTCTGTCTAGGGTCTAGGAAAAATATCAGAAGATAAATACAATTCTTGAACTGCAGTTGAGATTTAATTGTCCAAGGTTATACATGAATGACATAACAGATTTAATCCCTGCTACTCAGTTTCTTCAGTGAGATCGTATTGTTGCACATTGTATTTGAGGAGTTTTTGTTAGAATTCTGTTGATGTTTAATACATATGTTACTGATCTGTTGCCTTTTCACAGATTCTAGACAAAAAAAAAATTGCCAAGAGGTGGACTACAAAGTTTGAGACTCCATGTTCCTTTGATACAGAAATTACAAAGCTGAACCAGATTCGGTGCTCTTCTCTGGCACATTTGGTACTAGAGACAAAAAGCTTAGACAGCCTGCCCTAGTCAGGGAGAACTGATGGCTTACATTTGAAAAGAAGGATTACCAAACTGGAAAAACTCTTATACTGCTCCCAGTACTGAGGGAGAAGGTCTGCATAACTTTGGAAATGTTTGGCTTTTGGGATTCCCAGCTGCCTTGAGTTGACTGCAGTTCTAAAATTTTCCTCCAGCTTTTATTTTTAGAAAACTGTTCTCACTATCCTGCTATTTCCCTCATGTTTTTGTTTATGCTTCCTCAGAAGCAATTCCCATTTTATAAGCCAAGAAAGTAGGGTAAGCTTTATTTTTTAGCAGTTGTTGTGGGATAAATTCAACTTCTTGGAAGTTCAAGCTGTATTGAGTGTGATCAGCTGTTCTAAATGCCAGTAGAAGTTCTGGATTGTAAATTTTTCCCAAATTAGTGAAAAAATCAGCAAATCTGATCTCTCTAAATCAATGTTCAAAGGATTTATTATGTAATTTGGTCTCAGCTTGGAAACAATATTTTAGAAGGTGTTTGATCTTGATCCACCACTTATTAAAAAAAATAACAAAACACACTTTTTTTTTAAAAAGGGAATAAGAATGTTTTTAAGAAGTTCTGAAATAACTTTGTTTGTTCCCTGTGTTATTCTTTGCAAGTATTTATGCTCTCTAACCAAGAAAAGTAAGAGGAAAAGATGGTCAGAATATGCTGACTACCACTGTAGTTTTTCCAGCAATGTGTGTTGTATCATGGAAGAAGCTAAGAGCTTCCTTCCCCTGTTAACTTGTGTTTGTTTTTATAACACATTTTAATAAAGTGATTATTGGGAGTTTCACCTCTTCTGGAAGGGATGGTCAACTAGGAAGTTAAATATGTGAAGTACAGGATACCCCATTTGCTGACTCTCCTTTTTTTCCAGACACTTTGGCACATATGTAATGGCTACCTTCATTTTCTGTTTTTGCCTGAAAGCCCAAGGAGGAGATGGAAATGTCATTTGGTATTAATATTCAGTTTACAGTCTGTAACTTTTTTCTGGATCAGTTAAGTTCAGTGGAAGGGTGTGTACAGTAGCAGTGCTGCTGCCATTCCCACTGTGCAGTTACATTGCACTGAAATCCTTATCTCCTAACGGGCTTTGCTGTTAGAATAAAACAACAGTTATGCCAATGAGAAAAAGTCATTATCAACCATTTAAGAATATTACTTATGTAGTGCTGCTGAAAGCCCTGCCACCACTTCTGTGGTGGTATGTCAACCAGCACACCACCCCAGTCCTTCCCAGACCGATGGGCTCTTCGATGAAACTCACGACCTTGAGATGGCCTGTTCCATTTTTCTCTTCTATTTTACTTTGCCTGCTGAGTAAATTGTTACTGGACCAATCTAGACTTCAGCTTCATTAGGACACAGTTAATAAAGCTTACACTTTTGTACCATTGCTTTCTTCAGAGGATAATCGTATCTCTTCTAAAGGGCAGTTTCTTTGTTCTTGTTGCTTTATCTAATACTGTTAAGCTTAGATTTCCCAGAACATTAATATGTTTACACAGGGTTTTTTGTACTATGCCAGGTCAAGTGCTTTTCCCAATTATCCCATTGTAATTGGAATGCCCAAGGTTTTTGGTACACTGCTAGCTGCAAAGTCTTTTTAACAAAGTTTTGAAAATGTTGGTGTGAGCAGTCATGGAAACTCCAAGCTGGCAGAGGTTAAGGTGCTTTATCTCTGGGTAGCTGATTATAATCCTAATAGAAAAGTAAGGGCTGAAAATCACAAGCAGTTTTGGACAAGGTAGTGGTCTAAATTCACTTTGTAGTTTCTTTCCATTGCAATGTTGTCAACACGTTATTCTAAAGACTACCCTAATACAAGATCTGCACATCGATGATGCTTTAATCTTAATAAGGTAGTGTGCTTTACCTCTTCAAAAAGAGAAAAATTGTTCTAGCGTGTTCAAATATATTATTTCCTTCTCAAAACATAAAAAGAATCTTCAGCTTCAGCTAAGTCTATGTAGAAGTTTTTGTGATGCTTGGTTTTCTGCATCTTTCCCTGACTTTCTATGGGAAATACTATGAAGTGGTAAGAGATTAGGTCTGCTACCTCAGTTTTGGGTTTTAATTCAGGTTTGTAGGAGGAGAGAAGCTAGACCAGCATGGTTGTCAGCTGATGTAAGTTCTCACTGTGTTTGTTTGGATGTTTAGGGAGCTCTGGGTGACCGAGGCCCTCCAGGGCCACAAGGCCCCAAAGGAGTTGAGGTAAGATGAAAAAATTATCCAATTAAGAGATTATGTTTTGAAGTTGTGAGGGGTTAAGAGGGTTAAGACAACAGTGGTTAGGTGTGTATGGTGTTGCCATGCAAAATTTGAAGTTTCTTTTGTGTTTGGGCAAGTTTTTTAGGAAGTTTTTAGCAGCGTTATAGGGCTGTGCATCCACCTAATATGTGGTTTATTTTAATTTCAGTGGAATCTCAGATAATATATATCCAGAGATGGATATGGTTCTTAGTTAAACTGGGGAGATGGGAGGGAAGGGGGTTATCAGTATGGAAATAGAAAGTATGTACCAATTTAATTACAATGTCCTAGGTACTCTTAAGTAAACACTTAGACATCTATTAACTGAAAGGGGAGAAAGGCAGTTCTTCATCTTATAGATTCATCAAGTATTCTTAATCCATCATCATAAAAATAAAAGCTTATATCTTGTGTGCTAAAAATAATTAACATTAAAAGTAATTTAGTTGGTGATTCTGAAGAGAGACCTCTAGACTTCTAAGTAGCTAAATGATGGGCTTCTATGACAGATATTGGGTGAGTGAAAGCCAACAATGGCAAAATGGTCTGTTTCCAGGTGTTTCTATCAGACCTGGACTCAGAAAAACACATATGAAACTTAGGATGATATAATGATACAATAATATAACAGTTATCTGCAGACTTGCTTTTTTAAAACTAGACATGTCATCAAGATCATTGAACTCCCAATTTCTTTTAGGGAGAAGTAGGACCAGCTGGACCTGTTGGAGGAGTCGGCCCAAGAGTAAGTATAAGTAATTTTGTTAGGGCAGGCTATTTTTCAGTAGAATTACTGAAATGTAAGTTTACTGTGAGAAGTGACTGTGATAAAGTGGCATCTCCTGAATGAATGTGTGTTTTTCCTCAGAACATGCTCAAAGCACAGCTGGGAGGGGAAATGATTTTCCATACAAAGGGTTTGAAAAGAAATCACTGCTATAGTGCGTCTAATATAGTGCTCCTCTGAGAGAGATGAAACTGCCATGCACTTCCTAGGGACTGAACGAGCTGATATATCAAAATATTTCAATGGGGAAGAACCTACTGAGCTCACAGGGAGAAATATAAAGGATGTAAGCTTTAAGAAATCTACCAGAAACCTGGCAGATAGTTACTGAAAACAATAAAGCTGGAACGTCACAATGCTGTCTATGCTGACATGTTTTAAAAGACTGAAGTTTAAAACTATCATCCATTTCTTTTTGTTGGTTATAAAAATATAGGATTGTCTAAGACTATTTCAGTGAACTTGAGGCTTATTTTTAGACAATTTCTATGCTAAAATGGTTGCTAGGGATTACAGGAGTGTCTGTCTCTAAGTTTATTGAATGCAGTTTGATATTCTGCCTTTACATGATTTGATTATGTGTGGTAATCACTGACTTGGCTTTCATTCTGGATGACTTCCCATTTTTTGCATGACTTTGAGAGTCTTTTCCACTGTTTTCTGCTTTTAGAGCTGATATATGCCTGTGTCATTTTTCCTTTTCAGTAGCTTTCAAAGCTGGGAATTTACTTTCTGTTAAAAATTATATTGAAATATTTATTTGCCACATAGATTAGGTGTTAAGACAAACCAAACACAAACCCCTCCCACAAACGTCTCTGTTTTTCAGCTGAGGAAAACATGCAAAAATTAAACAGAATGTCAAAATTCTCTGTAACTGAGTTCAATATTGAGTTTGATCTGTATGAGCTTCTGCCGAGAGCTTCATGGAAATTTTTATTTGGCTGCATCATCCTTGGAGTCTCCTCCTTGGGCAGGGCTTCATGGCAGCAGCTCCCATGTTGTGCTGTGGCAGTTGGAATGAAGGTGCTCTAGTGGGTGACTCATGGGCAGTGGGGCACCTACCTTCACATCCTCCACGTCACTGGGCATGCACAGGCCACCATCAGCTGGTGTCAAAGTGACCCAAGAGGAAAACTTCTGTGTAACCTAGCAAACTGAAATATTTTTAATCTATTTTGGGTCAATTTGACCTAAAATATTTAGGTTTTTATTTCTCTCAGTGGGAAATGTGCACGCCATTGGCATGTCTTACGGCTCTCTGGTTTCTCTCGTACAAGTTGTTGAGAGCAGCATATGTGCATCTGAAGTGAGCCCCAGCATTGCTGTCTCTAGACATTTTTAGTAGTTTGCTGGCTAACAACTCCTCCTGAAATGGGAGATAGGGGAAAAGGGGATTTTGCTTGATGGGCAGCTCTGCCTGTTTCTCCTCCTTGTCCAAAGGCCCATGGGCTCTTGCCTGGATTTTATGGTTTCTCTTGACTCCAGCTGTTTCACAGCTCCAGGCCAACCTGTTTGTGCCACAGCTCTGTCCTCTGCTCCCATCTCTGCTTGTCCTTGGTGCCTCACTCCCACATGTAACACACACTGTGTGATTGTGTCAGTGAGAGAGTCACAACCCTGACTTAAATCTCACATAGTGTAGCAGGACTGAGTCAATAACTGCTGAACACATCTGTCTTTTAAAAACATGCTTCCTTGACTGCAATTTGATGTTCATTTGATTTACATAGCCTTTGCTTCCATTTTCCATGAAAGGAGTTGTAAAAAGTGCATGTTACATCTGAAAGTAAACACTATCACAATGGTGTTGTCCCTGCACTAATTAAATAGCCATGGGGGCAAAGGAGGTCCCTGAGAGGGACCTGAAGAAGTGGTCTGGCCATGTGTAGCCCCAGGGCACCATCACCTGTCAGCTCTGTCTTTAGCTGACAGATGTTCAGCTTGTGTTTTGCAGCCTCCAGGAGTGGGAATTCTTCATTTTCCTCATCAATCTGCTTCAGTTGTTTGCCTGGTTTACAGACCTTTTTTCTAATGTCTAGCTGTTCTATCTGAAAAGTCTTGCCTGAGTTTTTCTCACTACAACCTTGCTTCCTGCCCCACAGACTTTATTTGTGGGCATGGTTAAATAGGTCAGTTCTCTTCTCAGCCATTGTTACCCTAATTTTCTGGGGCCTGTCTGAGGTAGGTGAAGTATCCTTGTAGGTGATATATTGTAAACCTTTCATTATTCTTGTGAAACAATAATGGATCAGATTCCTGGTGCTTCTGGAATCCTCATCCCTTTTACAATTTCAGGTCAAAATATCCAATCCCTACTTCAGGTTTAGGCATGTGGCAAGCTGGCAGCTGTAAAATTTCACCTCATTTTTCTCCCTCTTCCTTCCCCTGCCCTTGTTCCTAACATTTGCTTTAAAAAACTTGAGAGACCAAAAACCCCTGGGACCCACCTGGCCAATGCTGCCATGAAAATAGATCATCTTTTGCTGAAACAGAAGTGAATATGAACCTGCACAGGGGTTCTCAGTCTCAGCTCTAAAAAGAATTCCCATGTGTCTAAAGCAACTGGAGACAAAACTGAGGCTGTTTCCCTGCTTACTCAGGATATATCTCAGTTCCAAAGACCTCGCTCAGACTGTTTAAAGTTTGGAAGAGGTGTTTGAGTGGAATCTGATCACATCATTGGATGTTTCATTCATTCATTCCTTTCCAACCCTTCCCAGCCATTCTATTCCAAAGTCAGATACTTGCATTCACTTAAATTAATCCTTCTACATAAAAAACAAACAAAAAAACCAAAACCAAAAAACAAACCAAAAAAACCCGTGATTTTTTTGGTGCTTGCTCATTTGTTCTGTGGAAATACAGGAGTTGCCATACTAAAGATGTGACTGTGTTTATTCAGTTTCCTCCCACTTAACCCTCTCTCTCAAAGGCTATCCAAATATTAACACTGTAACTGTCAGTGTAGCTCAGCTCAGTCAATACAAGCATTGGTGCTTTTTCTTTTTTTGCCTTTTTTTTTTTTTTTGTATCATCATTGCTGGAGGAAAAAATGCATGTAAAAGAGTGGAGATTTAATTGTTTTAAAATTGTTTTAAAATTACCAGAAAGTAAAAATAAACTGTTGCAAGTTGATTCCTTTGTGAGCTACATGTGTTAAACAGAAGCTGGAATTTACTGGAATTTATATAGTCATAAGATGAGCCATTTCTCCTGATGATAGTGGAAACTGTTCTCAAATCTGCCCCACACCTCCAGTGCAGTATTTTCTGGAAGTGCCTTCCTGTGGGCTGAAGGCATGTGGGAAGCTTACAGAGGCATTTAAATAGAGTGATAGTGAGAGATATTTATGTTAATACATACTCACCTGTACCTACTGGTTGTGAGGTGACAGGAAGCACAGTTGGTTGCTGTTTCCTGAAAGAGGAGGGTAGAACTTTCAGTCAATATTTTAGGAAACAGACATTTCCTTTGGGATTACCCTGCCCTGGAAGAGTAATTTTCTCAGGGGTTTGCAAGCAGAAAAGCAGCCAGCCATCCCTAGTTTAACCTTGTGTCAGTGGCTTTTCCTCCATGTGTAAATGTATTGTATTTCTGTTTAAAGGCAAATCCATGTGTTTCAGATTGCTTTACCAGTTAAATCCACTTGTTCCATTTTCTGATCAACGTCCATCTGTTCTATGTCCTTTGCAGCTAGTACATAGCTGAGGAATGGCAGCCAAGAAACCTTTACAAGCTGTAACTCAGTTCAGTTCTCATAAGATTTAAAATTGTCAAGGTAGTTAATAGGGGCCACTAGTTTTATTTTGATGAATTTCACTCAGAACACTCTTATGTTACAGTCTTCCTGTATAGAAAGACCTTAAATTTCTTTACAACAAAGTAGTTAAACAGCATGTAGTGACCTGCAGAAGCCCATCACTGGTTCTTTGTTAAGCCTTATGGAAAGACATGGCTTGCTTTATCTGGTTTTCTCAGAACTTCCCTTCATGGTCTTTTCTTCCTGCATATTTTAGTCCACTGGCAAAACCAAAAGTATGTTCCTAAAGTGATTTTATTTGTTGGAACTTGCTGGGCAAAATGAAATTGCTTAGATTAAATAGGCAGAGAGAATGAGAGTGATAGAAAGGGATTAATATGAGAAATCATGGAACCTGCTAAGACAATGTAATTTTAAGCCATATAGAAAATTTGTCAGATGCCCAGAAACTAACACACATATTGTGCTCGGAAAGACAGGCACAGAGCAGCTGAAGCAAAAGAGCCAAATGAAAATATGTTCTCTTTTTAAGGAACCTTTTATTATCTGTTGTTTTAGTTGCTCTTTTCTCAGGACAGCTTATGTGGAATGGAAAGCTCTTATTATGGACTCTGGTAATTCCAATTATTCAGCTTGCTGGAACATCCACTGAAAATTTCTTTTTAAGCAAAAAACGGCATGGTTTTGATACTGAATCATTAACATGTTGAATTAATTTTCTTTCTCCAGTTGTCAGCCTCCAGCAATCTCATTAGTGACTTGCCCAAGAGCCAGGTCCAGTCCCCTGGACCTTTATTTGCTGGACTTGGGCCTTTTCCTCAGAACAGATGGGGAAAGTTTGTCTAAGCAGGGCTGTGCTGTCCAGATAGCCAAGTGGTTAGGCCATGTTTCATGTTGTAGAGGGGGGAAAACACTTTCTTGAAAGGGAGACAAAATTAAGTTATAAACATCTAATTGAAAACTAAGGGAGAAAAGCTTTCTAGTGGGTGTGCCTTTGTGGTCTGTGTAAGTGAGGACAGAGAGGGACGCCTGTTGTAAAGTGCTTCAAAGATCCTGTCACTTTGTGGCCTCCTGCTCTGATTGATGTTGCTGTCTGTATCTCTTCTGGCTAACAGTGTTATTAGCAGAGTGTCATAGCAACAAGATCTGTCAGCAGCAACATGCTAGTGGAGAGAAATGAGGCTCAAAATCATCAATTTTCTGAATAAAGAGAGGGTATTTGAGCTGATTTTGTCTGATTGAGGAAGTACAGTTATGACACCAGTCCCTGAAGTCTAAGCATCAGATTTTTTTAGTGTTGAGTCTCTATTCTGCTGGAATTAAACAGGAGAGAATGTTGCCCTTTTTTTTCAAAATGAAATTGAAATGTTTCAGTTTTGCGTTGGGACAGTTTATCTTCAGTGTTGACTGCTGTAAGGCTTAATGCAAATTTTGCTTGGTGTTCCAGTATTTGATGAAATATTCAACAGTGTATTTTCAGATATAGATTTTTAAATACACTTAAATTTTTTGTATTAAATACTACTAAACTGTACATTTTTAGTGCATGTATTTTGACAAATATATAAACTGGAATGACATTAGCTTTTTGAAATAAAATATTTACAATATTTTATTCTAATCCTTATTTTAGGGAAAGCCAGGACAGAAAGGTTATGTAGGTGATCCTGGACCAGAAGGTTTAAAGGTAAGTGATGATTTTATGTATGGAATTGAATGTATTTTGAATAGAGCTCTACAGCTATTTACAGTGACATAACAGTGAAAGGATATGAGCACACATGCTGCCAAAGAAAGTAAATGTGTATCATACTGATGATTCTGTTTTCTTGCAAGATCCTATTTTGAAAAAGGAGAAAATTGTGTGAACAATGACTACACCTGCTAAAATGAGATCCAGCAGCCTGGGAGTGTGAGAGTGCCTGGACTGGGGGCAACAAGGGACTCAGGGCAGTTCCTACACTGGCAGGACTTTGGAAGTGTGAATGGGGATGAGATGAAGTGGTGCAGCTCAAAAGAAGAGCTTGTGGCAGCAGAATTTCCCTGTGCTGATCTGCAATCTGTGTAAACAGTATGCAAATAACTGTTCATCACGTAATAGATAACTGAGATTACTCACAGCCAGATAATCAGTAGTGCTTATACACCCAACATAGTTTCAAGATTTTGGGGGAAGGGGGAGAAGTTTGTTAAAATGTCATTCAAATGTCAATTTTCCTAATATTTAATAACAAAATTACTGTTACCAATAAAGTGCACAGGTAACATTTACCTTTGAAAGAGTAGTGAAATAGTAAAGGTAATTTACTGAAAGAAAGATTTAAATTTAAAAAAGAATAATTAATTTATAGTATTTGCTGGACTAATGTGTTTTGTGAGCTTTTAATTGATAGTTTTTATTTTTGCACAGTAATCCTGAATATTTTACATCATTCTACCAAATCAAAATTAGCCACTGACAAAAATTGTTTTGGTTACTTAATTTTAGCTTTTAAAGTTTTAATTGGCAGATGTAATTTAGAAAATAAAGAGGCTCCTAGGAAAACAGAGGACTTTATTATACACATATGAAAGAAATTACTTCTCTAGTGAACTACATCATCTGTTTTCTACATTTAACAGGGGGAACAAGGAGACCAAGGAAGCCTTGGAAAAAGTGGTGAAGCAGTAAGCTTGAATTCTCTTTCTGTTTTAATTTTTAATTCTGTTTTATTTGAGAGAGAATGAATACTTTGTTGCAGACATTGTCTGATGAAGCTTGCCTGTATTCGAAGCTGTCATATGTCAGTTATACCTTTGTAGTCTTTGAGACTGATGCTATTTAAAGAAATCTCCCATTTTAAGCATTTTCCAGAATTGATTCTGCTTTTCTCCCACTATGTTGTGTGAATATTAGAAGTGATTGTAGGGGTTTTCCAAGGCACGTCTGTGTAAGTGAACAAGTGATCCTTTTCCAGTTAAATCATTTGAGAGGCTACATTTAGCTTGAGATGTATTTTGCAGGCTTGTTCTGTTTATGCTCCATAAAATCACAGAGCTCAAGGTGATCTTGGGGTGACATGTAGGGTATACTCTTCTGCCTAGGCAGGATCTGTTATTTTTATATAGTTTCTGACAAATATTTGTCTAACCAGTTATTAAAAAGCTCCAAGACCAGAGCTTCTCTGTTTTTTAAAAAGTTCTTCCAGTTGTGTAACCTGATTCCTTTCTGCTGGAAACAGCATTTACATGTGGTGGTTGTTATTCTGTGCCTTTCCTTCTTTTTTCCAGGCTTAACAGTCCCAATTCAATTAGCCTGTCATGTTTTTGAGATAATTTAAGTCACATTCTAACTCTCCTGTAGCCTGTTTCCAATTCATGCAAACATCTGTGACTCCAGCCTACTGCCCAAACTGCTAAGAATACTGAAAGGAAACATTGCTTCTTACAAGCCTACTTCTTGCATAGATGTGCTCATTTTTACAGTAGTGTGTTGTTATTCTGTTTGAGATCCAGTCTCTCATCCTTCGTTTTTTTAAAGGCCTTATCTCTCTCAGTTCTTCAACTGTAGGTGCTTTTTTAGTTGATAATTGTCACTGAAACATACCACAGTCATTGAGGCCAGTAGTGAAACACCAAGAGGAGACACAAGCACTCTCAACTCTTAGACTTTTCAAAAGCCCTTTCCTTCACCTTATTCACCACTGCAATCTGTAACAGTTAAGCTGTTCCAAAAAGAATTGAAAAGTACTAACAGGAAGAAGATGGTTTTTCTCATATGCATAAAATGCTTTTCCAGACATGAGTCCTGATGTAAAATATTCACTTCTGTATGCTTTGGATGCAGGTTTTGCTTCCAGCTTCTCAACTGCTTCTGTTTGTAACAAGTAATTTCTCTTTCCCTTGGAGTGCACATAGAGTGTGGATTCTTAATTCACAGATAAATCCACTCCCTGATATTCAGTATTGGCTCTGGAGCCATGAGGACATCTTTGGAATCAAACATGCCACACGTAAAACAAACAAACAAAGGGTTTGAAAAACAGAAGAAAGTTTGCAAAAGAAAGTACAAGAGCAATGTACAAGTGCTACTGCCAACTGGGACAGCTTTTGAGATGGAGTCAAAAAAAGATATGGAGTAAGGCATCTGTCCTTACTGATGCTTTGTGGGGTTTGTGTGCTACCAGGTGTTTGGTCATACTAAATACAAAGAGGAACTGTACAAATAGCAGTAAAACATATACAGCTAGCGTACAGTTCATTTAATAGTAAAGGCAAAGGGAAAAAGCTGATAATAAGCCCAATGTCTAACAAATTCTGTGTATTTGTTTCCCCCTTCTTCACCGTGACCTCACCAGCTTCTCTTTTTGGCTTGTCTGTGGTTTTCTGTTTATTCATTATCTCTATGGACAGACTTCTTCAAATTACAGGATATAACACATATTTTAAGTCCATGGTTAAAATATGTTATACTGCTTTTTAGCAATGGGGAATCCAGCACAGCATTGCAATTTCCCAAGTGATAACTAGTGCATTTCCTGAATTAGCTGTCCAAAGAAGTGATTTTGCAATAATAAATCCTATAAATGCTGAATTCATAGCAAATTACACCATGACCAGTGTGACTGTCTGCTATTGATACCGAAGGGTTGTACCAATATTTTTCTCCTGTTTCTTTCATTTTGCTTGCTTCCCCTCATATCATTAATTCTGTCATTCACGAAAATGTCTGCCACTGCTGTTTGAGGTGCCAAAATAGTTATTCCTTTTCTGTAGCAGCTTTCCTAGGTCCTGCTTAATACCTTAGAAAAGTACAGGTGGCAACTCTGCCCAAACAGGGAAACTTCAACAGCAGGAGATTGGACTATAACACTTGGTTTTTCAGCCTAGCAAGGTGGAATATGTGCTGAAATACTGCTCTGTCAATAGGCTAGGAGCCACAGTAGCCAACATTTCTTAGGTCACATGAAGCTGCTGATTCTTCAGGGCATACTTCTGCCAAAATATTTCTGGATGCTTGTCCACTGTGGAAACAGAGTAGACTAAATTTATAAAATGTTCGTGGTGCTTGTAAGCTTAAATGGCATGCATTTAGGAGTAGATCAGGAATGTGCTTAAAGTCAGACTTCAGACACTCTTCCTTAACCAAGTCCTACAACAAAAACTGTTTTTCTGGCTACAGCATGTGTTGTGTTTGTTTAAAGGGGAAGGGAGCAGATTCAGGTGGGGCTGCTTGGTTCAGCCGAGCCCTGAGCTGTGGTAGAATCCAGCAGCTGTTCCTTCCTGCAGGATGTTTGGTTAACTGCAGGACCTTCAGGTCCTATTGAAGAGGGATTGGTTAAGATAGTGAGAAGCAAGGGAACAGCAGACAGAGCAAATGTACACTGCTGATGAGACAAAATCTTTTGGAAGCCATGCCAAAAGAAACAACCCCTTCAGCTACTGAGAAAATTCCCCTTACGTTTTGGGGGACGAAAATCGGACTTTGTTGACATGTGCAACTGGACTTTTTTATGCTTAGCTAAGATGCTGTTCAGTGATGGAGAGCGAATATTTGAAACTAACTTCAAGCATCTCATACAAATGATCTGTTTGTTAAAATGTCAGGGATGATTTAAGAAAATGATTTATTGAATTATTCAAAACTCATTTCAACTTAAAACATTTGTTTTCCAGGATTGTTTTAGTCTTTGATAAAATGCTAGTGTTTACCCAGGCTGTGCCACTCTGAATGACTAAGTGCAAGTTAATTCCTATTTTTCCTTGCCACCTCTGTTAAAGAAATTCAGCCTGTACACTTCTGAATTAAAAATCCTTGATGTTTATACACACTTTGAGACAGACTACAAGGGTAGAACTGTCAGCTGTAGCATGTGCAGCTGGTATCAAAAGGCAGAGTTCATGAACACAAATCCTGGAAAAATAATCTTCACAAATTACATGTCAGCAAATTTCTCTGATTGCACATAGTTTTTTGAAACAACAGAAGCTGAAATAAAAAGTGCTTTGCTGTGAAAAAATAACCTTACAATGCAGCAAAGGAAAACCAGTGATGTTCAGGCTGTCAGTGGCAGCTCCAGAGCAGGCTGCAAATGGTCAGTCTGCAGGAGTCTGTGAATGAAAATAAAATACTCCAGTCAGGCTGTGTGCCTTGTAGCTGAGTTGCTTTTGGGAAGAATAACCATAAAGCAATTACCACATCTTTCAGAGAGGTAAAAATTAGCTGGATTAGGCACCAGGGATGCATAATTCAGGGAGAATGGAAACTGCAATTCCTTTTGCTTGAAGCAAAAGATTAAGTGAACTTTTGCTGATGTGTTCAGGATGCTCAACGGAAGTTGTATGAATTATCCTGAAAAGTCTGGACTTTAGGGATATACAGAAGAGAATTTTAAACCACAGCCCAAAAGATAAGTCAATTGAGGAAAGCCTTTTTTTGAAAGTCTGATGAATGCATGGGACATTGCCAAGGGCTTCCAAAGTAGGAGCTACTTCGACTGCTTTCAGAAAGCAGTTGGATAGATTATTGTAAGTTCTATGAAGGACTTAACAGTGAATGGTAATGAAAATACTTCTGCTTCTTGTTTTTACCCTACATGACCTGATATACTATAGTTTCTGCTGAGAAGAGGGGAGAAAGAGGTTACAGTATCTAGAGGTTAGCTTTATAAAACTCTTGCTCATTTTTCTTGAAGGATTTTCTATTGGTTCTCTTCATCATCTGTTTTCAGCTAGAGGAATAATACCTGCACATGGTATCTGCAGTTTAGCTTCCAAGGTTTTGTCAGTGAGCACATCCTACCCCCACTTTGTCAGGCAGCTTCCTTTAAATGCAAGCATTCCTCTACAAGTGCTGTCAAACAGAATTACCCCACTTTACACTGGAAGCAAAATTTAATCCGTTTATTTCTTTCTTAAATCTGCTGTAGATTAGGTGATTGGTGCCAGTACACTTTGCCATTCAAATATTCAGGTAGTTGAATTTTTGAGTCCTTTAAAGAATTGAGTGAAATATCAGTTGCAAGGTACAAATACGATGCATCTCTACTCTTATTCACTTCCTGCATTGGCCATAGCAAATCACAGGTTTTCACTCAGATTATCACCTCTAGTTGATTACCAAGTAACTTTTTTGACAGGCAGAAAATTAATAGAAAAATGCTATTGTGACAAGATTGTATTTTAAATTTATTATGTCATCTCTTCAAATCAATGTTGAAGATATATTAAATATATATAAAATACTTGAGAATGCTGGAATGAATACTGTAAATGAAATAGCAGAGGATTGGAAACTTCTCAATTACCACTGAAGAACACACTGAGGTACAACTGGCAGGTAACTGCTCCCACAGGCATGTTTGGAACCAGCTGTATATTCATTTCTCACTACCAGGTTTTTCATTGGATTACTCCATACTTGGGTTTGCATTAAGTGTACAATATGTTTGCACTTATTCAACTACAGTCCAGTTTCTAACAGGGAGCATATGCCCTGGAAAGATGTTTTTGTCTTTCTCAGGCATGTGTTAGTTGTGAGATCTGATTCATTTTCCACAAAATGCTCCTGTCAAGAAGGTTTCTAAAATGCTGTTGTTAAGGCTGTTTTTGTCACTGGAGACTTTTACACAAGTCCTTGTAAATGAAAGTTGATGACTATTTTTTTAATAAGTTGCTGATTGCTTTTTTTAGTCACTTCAGGATTTTTGCTTTACTTTTTTGTTTTCCAATACATTCAGTTTTGTATTTGGAATGCACCACTGTTCCCAGAGGATTGAAGGGATGCTGGAAGACATTGATTCAACAGATCTGCTTTGGACCGTATTCATTTTCTTACATAAGATGGAGAGAGAGTTGAAACCTCAATCCAGTCTTAGTAGCTGGTCTTTATAACAAGCCAGTCCAAATCTGGGATTTTAAGAGCCACATGATCTTACAGAAAGTCTGTAGGGAATGATGTAGGGAGAACATCATTTTATGCCTAATATGTTAACAGAACAAGATGTTTTGCTCTCTGTACTTTTTTTCACTGAATGCTACTACTTGTTTGAAAATTGAAAATTATATTCCTAAGTTTGTTTCTTGGTTGTCTTGCCTCTGTGCATACCAGCCCTAGAATTTTCTCTGTCTCTGTTTTGAACAGAGGTGTGGAAGAGGATTTCCTTAACCTGTCATGAATTTTCCTTTTTGAAGTTCCCTGTTGCTTTTAGCATTTCACTGGCTTCACACCTAGTCATCTTGACTATTGTTTTACTTTCCATAGATACCTAATTCCAGTTATGCCAAGTTTCTTTTACATCTTTTGTATCAACCTTCTTAGTGTTTTTGTTGTAAATTTTCTTAACTACTTTTGAGGAATAGCCAATTTATAGGAAAGTATTTAATAGCCAGCTTCTGTCCTTGCTCTGGAGAGTGCCATAGGCTTGTCCTAATGTGCTGGGGAATACAACAGCACATTCACAGTCACTGCTTCCTAATTATTCCTGCTCTTTAACCCCAGAGCAACCAAGTCAGGAAGCCAGTACTTCTGAATTGAAAAGAGAACTTGATCAGAGACTGTATATTAAATGGTTCACTGCTGGGGCAAGGCACAGCTCCCCATCTTTCTGATCAGCATCTTCAGTGCTGTAAACAGTGTGGCATTCAGTGGGAGATCAGGAGTGTCTCTGTGGAAAGATAATAGGTCTGATTTTCACCTTGGCTCTAATTATACCTTCTGTTCTTTCTGGAATAAGAAAATCAAAGTGATTAGTCTTTAGCATTTTGAAACTGTACCTCCACACCTCTTACCTTGATAAGCAGGAGTACAGGGTAATTCTTTGTCTCTCAGATCTCTGTCTGCTACTGGGGCCTGCTGTTGGCTCTGACTGGGAGCTCTCACTCTGAGTTCATCACAAAAGTCCCTCATTGCTGCCAGTGACGTCTGGGCCATTGCCTCAGTGCCAATATCACCTGGACCCATCTTTGGCTGTTGCCAAGGCAAGAGACATCTTTACTTCTGACATATAATACACAAGTTCCCACACATAATCTATCAGTCCAGTGGCCATAGAGATGCCTGCTTATCTCTTTAGTTCCTTCCATAAAGTAATTTGTGCCAGAGTTGTCAGCCTCAAAGGCAGCTGTATCACTGGCTCATTGCAATATGTTTTAACTGTGGGATTTCCAGCATAGCTTGCAGTCCAGGAGAACAAGTAATCATAAAATCTCTACTTACTTTGCACCTGTTCTGGTTAAGTACTTGAAGCTGAACTGTATTCACATTATACAGATAAACTGTGGGGTTTTTTTAAGTAATTCCTTTTTTTAAAAATGGCACTTCAATGCCAGTATAGTACTGCTAATGCTAGTCCTTTCCTACACAGAGGTGCCAATGCCAATGTGTGAATTGACAAAACTGACTTTTTTTCCTTTTTGAAGTGTTACACACATTGTACTGTTGTGTATTATATCACTACTGGGAGCTTCCACATTTCTGCCATGTTCCAAGAGC
Organism: Hylia prasina; assembly: GCA_013397195.1. Classification (NCBI taxonomy): domain Eukaryota; kingdom Metazoa; phylum Chordata; class Aves; order Passeriformes; family Sylviidae; genus Hylia; species Hylia prasina. The sequence continues at coordinate 5,655,733 of VYXD01006830.1, forward strand.
AGTTGTGCAATGTAGTCTGGACACTTCGTGCTTTTTCTTCAAGCTCAGCATGTCATATTTTCCTCAACTAGAACCTTACGCTATAATTTCTTTTTCTTTTAGGCTTCATAATAAGGTAGGTATTGTAAGCACTGGGATTAAGGTTTTTAAAAGTACTTCCTCTCATGTTTCCCATCCCATATGGTCATACTTGTTCTATCCACTGGAAATTTGTGAGAGAGCCTCAGGAGAGAATTATTTCATTTTTGAATGCCTGAAAGGCTCTGATCCTCTGACTTCAAAGGCATTTGGGGCTACTGCTCTTGAAGGGAAAATTCTGACAACACCTGATCCAATATAATTTTTGTTTTGATTGCATTTTACTTTGTTCCACTGAATTTATTCCCTTTGAAATTTGTGGTCAGACTGAAATGCTAGCAGAGCAATTAGCATCTTTATTTGTATGTTTGTAAAGCTCTTAGCAGTGCAAGATTGAGCTCAGTGGCAGATCCAAGTTGGTAGGGTAGTATTGTGATGGAATTAATGCTATTTCCCTTCTGGCAGTAGCTATTTGCAGTTGGTTTGCTGAGATGCAGGGGTCCTTCTGCCTGGACTGTGAGCCAGGTTAACTCGTGCAGCCCTCACTTTCCCACAGGTGCACTTAGACAAACATGGGGTCCTCTGTAATGAAGAAATGGGCCCTGCTCTGTTGCTGGGGAGCTGCTGACCATGAACTGGTATAGCTATCATGCAAGTAAAAGTCTGCTTTCTTTTTATACAGGGATCAGCTGGCTTACCTGGAGAAGCTGGGCCATCTGGAAGCCTTGGTGAAAAGGTATAATGATGTATCTGACTTCTCAGCAGCTTTGAAAACCATTGGGGTGATAAAGTACTGGTGAGAGGACATTTAGTGACCACTGTCATAGCTAATATTCCTGTAGCTATTTCAGAGCATGGGGATGTAATAACTGTTAATCCAAATGTTCTTATTTCAGGTATGTGTCTGATATCCTTGATTTTACTTCAGAGTTAATTTAGAGTTGATAGATTTGATACCTTACTTATATCCCTTTACTATACTGCTGTTTCAGAGAAACTGGCATGAATTATACTTGTTTTATACAGTACTCACTGGTTTTGTACTACTACATAATGAAGACAAAAGCAGAAAGGTAAAACTTGGCTGTATACATTAACTGAATAAAAAGACAAGACTGAGTTTTGTCTGCTGTGCAGTAACAGTTGTGTTTGTGAAAGCTTGGCAGACTCAGAATGACTAGAACAGTATAAATAGCTTAAGTGTATTTGACATGGTTTTATTTGGGTGAAGTATTTTAAAACTGAAAAACAGGAACCTATTACTGGACTGCATGTCAGCTTCAATTATGATAAAAACATAATTGTCAGAATGATGCAGCACCATTTGTATTTCTTACCTGCGGGGCTGAATTATTTCACCTAGACTGGTGTCTACTATTTAGATATTTTATTGAGAGAGTCTTAATCTACTATTAGGAATTCCATTAAAATCTGATAATAATTTTCATAATCAGTGAAAGGAAATACATAATTGAAAAGCCCTGCTTTAGATTTAGACAAATCTCATCTTAGAATTTCATGTCAAATGATTCTTGTTCTTCATAATTACACTTGGCCCAACAAAGAGTACTTTGTGATACTGGTGCTACTTTAGCTGGAAGGGGAAAGGCAGTAAAAGACTAATTAATTTATCATCAGCAAATGGAAGGAAGCCTCTTCATGGTGCAATAATTGTCACTACTATGCAGTTTCAATAGAATTTATTGTCTTCCTCTCTTACGGATTAAGTAGTGCAAGGTAAACATGCTATGTGGATTTAAATGGCAAATGTATTTCCAGCATAATTACAGGATGCAATATAAAATAGTGTTAACTTTGCAATATCACTAAATCATGTGCACTGTTTGTAATAAAAGTGTAATCTTCTGAGGATAATCTACAGCTAAGTCTGATATTTGGGCTGGATATGACATGCATGAAAGGCGAAAAGGTCTGGAAGACCAGAAGGAGACCCTTCCTACTTCCCTTATTCAAGTTGCTTCAGCAGCTTTTGAAGGTCTGCCCTTCCTTTTAGATCTGTGCTCTCCTAACACATACTGAAGTAGAAAGGAAGAGAGGAAAAAAAAAATTCTTTTTTCTTTGTTTGCTGTCCTGAATTTTATGGATTAAGGAACATACTATAAATATGATGCACCCAACAGAGAGAAAACAGATCTAGCAGAAGTTCCCAGAAACTGATGTAGTTAAACCTGTTGTTCAGTCTTCAAGGAAAAGACAAGGCAGAGAAACAGTTTTATAATTTTTTTCAAAAGACGGATAGGCTTGTAGGAGGAAGGAATGCAGAAATTTAAAAAAAAATCAAAAAAGGTCTCTGCACTGTTTCTGAAGGGCAGTCTCTCAACCAATAGTGTGAGGCACTGCCAGGTTTGCTCAGTGGACATGGAAAAAGGGGAAGAATATTCAATGTTGTTTTCTTTTTCTTTTGTTGTTGTTGTTGTTAAAGGGAGATCGAGGCAGTCCAGGACCTGTAGGTCCTTCTGGAGAAAAAGGTGTCATGGTAAGTTACAAGTAATGTAGAATCCACAACTATATTATTTTAGTCTCCAAAACAGTAATAAGTTCTCACTCTTCTGGCTGTGCAGACCTTGTGGGAGAGTAGTATTTATGATGCATAGTTCCTACAAGGTTTCATTTTATAGCTTTATCCCCTCTGTAGTAGTGATATTGCAAAGTGATCTGCTGAATGAAACAGCAGAGCAACTGTATTTTTGGAAAATGGCTCTAAGCAGCCTTAATAAATTAAAAGGAGGGAAAGTAAAACAACCATTTCCTGTGTAAACTGGGGTAACCCAGGTTATTCTAATAGATAGACTAGTAACTAGCATCACCTCTAATTCTACTGCCCAGCACTTCCTAAAGAGCTCCTGGGTGCCACTCTTGTGGGAGGACTTGCTTCCTGACATCACTGCTTGTCCTAGAGCAGGACACAGCACTTTGTGCAGCCCAGAGGCCAAGCCATGGAAGTGTGTTTGGGTACAGAAGTGAAAGACTGTACGTGTGCCCATGCCCATGCTCTTGCTGAAGTTCTCTAGAGTGTATGCTTAAGGCTTGGTTATGTGTTTGGTTGTGAGCACTGTGAAAGCTCCAGAGTGTACAGAGAGCCCTTAAAGTGCAAGGAGATGATGGGGAGTTTGTGTAATGTTGTAGGTGCTGTGTCCTGCTCCCTCTGGCACTGGTGTGGTTGGCAGGGCTGAAATCTCCATGGCATTACACAGAAACTGCAGATGTGGGCCCGAGTGTGGTGCAGTGGGTGGTGCTCTTGCCATGGACAAGGATAACATGTATTTGCAGTAATTACTCTTTGGGCATCCATTAGCAAGGAAGAGATCAAGTACCCCAAGACTGTGGACCAACCAAATGATCCAGGTGGAGCCAATGGTTTCTGAAGCTTTCTGTCCTTCATTAAATCCCTCTTATCTAGATTTACCTTCAACCAGCTACTTTTGATCCATGAAAAAATTCTTATTAGGGAGATTAATAAACAAGGATTTATTAATATAGTATCCAGTCCTATTATCTACTTTTCTTGAACTGTTATTAATGCTTATTGCTATAGGTAAATCCACTGCAGTCATAGCAGAGAGAACCTTTCCCAGTAGTAAGTCTTTGCAGTCCTCAGACAAGAGTTATTCTGAGTGTTTGGTCTTGGCCAGGTCTGCCCACACCAGGATGTGTTCCCACTGTCACAGCCTTCTGCAGAGGAGTTTGAAATTCATTTAGAACTCAGCATCTTTTGTTTCAGTGAACCTCTCCCAGGAAGTGCCTATATGTGGGAAAGCTTCCTAAGCTGCTTTAATGGTCACTAGGATATATATCCAATTAAGCATTTACTTTTTAAACAAAATTTTGCGAACAAATTTTGAAACTTTTATTGACTTATCTCCACTTATTCAGGTAAGCAACTGGATTTATTACCATTGCTATAGTAACAATTTAGATAAAACTGTTCTGTCTTTTCTATGTTTATTTTAATTCTAGGGCTATCCAGGACCTCCAGGAGGCCCTGGACCTGTAGGGCCAGAAGGATTGCCTGTAGGTATAGGGGGGTGCTTTTGTTTGACATAAAATGAACTATTGTCAAAATGTCTTTTTGCTTTGCTGAAGCTAAAAATAGTTTCTAGTTTGTACTACAATCTATATAACTGTCATGGAAATGTACCCATCCGAACAGAATCTGTTCCCTTGCTGTTTGCCAGGATGATCTGTGAGACAGGAAAAGTAATTACATGATTTAATCATCCATTTAAAAATCACTCAGTTGAGACAAGTAGGGAAATAGAATCTTGCAAGGATGGTTAATAATTGCATAATATTTTTAAAATTCATTGGTGCCTAATATAGTTTAAATATATTCATTATGTGTTTAGCTTCACTGTTAAAAGAATTAATTATATTCTAATCTATGTATAATTGTTATAATTTTCTACCATGGGTTTTCAACACAGATAAAAGTGAACCTTTTATCAGAAAATATTCATGCTTTTTAACATAATGTTGCTGAAATACAAGTATCTTTTAAAATTTTTGGGATAATAGACAGAAGTAATCTATCCAACAGTCACATCAGTGTTTTGTAAAAATAATGTTACATAGAGTCTGTTCATTAGATTTTTCTACGTGAATTGTACAAACACAATTAATTCAATTTGAACCATGAGTGAAAGTGCCTGATTTGCATTTCTTGCGTTGATTGTTGCTTAAGGTGCATAAGCCTTGCCATTTTCAGGCATGTGTGTTTAGAAGACAATGAATAATAAGTCTGTTTGACACATAGGGACCTTCAGGGGCACGAGGACCATCAGGGCTGCAGGGACCTAAGGGAAGAAGAGTAAGTACTATTGCTGCTTCATGTTACTTAGGGCAGGGAGTAGTGTGTTACAAATATGTATCTGAAACATAACCCATTTACAGCTGCTCCCTTTGTCCTCTGGACTCAACTCATTTGTATTGAAATCACATAGATTATACTTGTCTTTCCATGTAGGAAACAATATGAATCTTCATTTCTCCTCATAGTGAAATGGGTTTTGCCATTGGTTTCAGCTGAGAGCAACACTAGAACCAAGATGATCACTTGACTGTTTTCTGTACACATAAACATGCAAAAGTTGCCATTTATAACTACCACTGGACTATTTCAATGTTTTAAGGACTGTTTTCTTTACCTGCATTTATTTCTTTGGAATCCAAATCTCTCAAACCCAGTTTTGAGGGAGGAAGAAGTATAATCAGAAGATACTGTGTGCTAGAATCTTGGACCCCCACTTGTTAGGTTGTCGTTTCCATTTCACTTTTATCAGGGAAATTGAAACCATTTTTTGAGTGTATACAAAACACTAATCCAAAGCCCACAACAGTGAAGTGTCTCACACCTTACCTACCAGTTTCACAGCGTGTCCAGGATTCCTGAGACACTTGTACAGCTCATACCAGTGGCTGGGCTCTGCCTACAACTCCATTTATTCCTGATAAATATATCTCTGTGATTTTGGCAGCACATAATGGAATGCAGTGCTTATAATTAAAGATCATTCAAAATAAATCCCAAATATCCCAAGCTCTGTGAAAGTTCCATTTTGGAATTGTGGTTTATGCCTTTGCCTCTACCCAACATGACTGGGAATGTCTCATGAAAGAGGGTCTCAGAACAGACCCTGGTTCTCAGGCTCTGAGAACAAACTCCCACTGGAGCCACTGAGAATTTTATTTGCTCTCAAGATCAAAATATCAGACCAAAAGTGGAATCTCACATAAGGAAAATATCTGAAACCTGGGGTTTGTCATCAGAAAGAGAAGTGTCAGAACTCTGAGCTCTGTGTGGAAGGCCTCAGAAAATGCATACCACAGTCAGATACAGAAGTTAAATGGAAGCATATGGAAATTGCCCTTCATTGTGTATGGAAATAAGAACGTATCTTGTGTTCACAGCTGGAATCTGTGGGAAGTCTTAGAAGCAGTGACCCTCTACTTGCGCACTGTCACAGAATAGAATTCCTTCACTTCATAAATTCTGGGCCTTTCAGCAATGGTTTTGAATCCAAGATTACCCAGCAGTTTACTTCTGTCTGAGAATATCCAGCTGTTCACTCCAGTACACCAGGAGTTCTGGCCAGCTGAAGGCAGGCTGTCTAGAAGTCTGTGGAGTATCTCACTCTTGGGGGATTTCAGGGAATATGCCCCTGAGCACAGCACTAGCACAGAGCTTCCTCAGCTCATGCTTGAGACTTGATGCGCTTGGCTAGAATCATGTGGAGGGTTTATTACACTTTATTTTTTAGTGTTAATATCATGAAAACACAGAGGGAGAGCACCATTTTGTAGATACTTCAGTGGCAGAAAGACACTGAGGGTGAGAATATCAATATGTAGCAGAAAGAGTTTTTTTCCATGACCAGAAGAAACACATTAGTCTGGGAGCCTGGCAGTGTAAGCAGCCATGAAGTTGTTGCGTGATCTTTTGTTGTCTTTGTTTGCTAATGTGTGAAGTAAACCACAATGCCAGAGACTGGTTCTGCTTTCAGTTCATACCATAATCTTGGACTAATCCAGCTGTAGCTTCTAGTTCGAGAAGAAGAGATTCTGTATCATGAGATTCATTTCAGAAGTGAGACCTAAGCAAAATTCCAAACAGCTGCTAAAAATCTTAGCATTTAGCATTCTTCAGATTGGCATCTGCTGTTTTAAAGCTCAAAAGAAATAATTTTCCTGCTCTTACTTTCCTGGAATGCAGATCACTAAATTTAGACTTGAAAATGCAGATAAATGACACAGTGAATTGCTGTTAATTTGGGTCCAGGCAGCAGCAACTCATGTCTCCAGCAGCCAGTAGGGTTGTCCCTGGTTTAGTGGTTAAGACCTCCATAGGTCTTCTGTACTGGCATGAAGAACCTCAGTTGCCTGAAGACATCTGTGCTTAGTTTTAAGTGATTGAGTGATATCTTTCATACTTCTCACAGCAGGGGATATGGAACTCAGAAAATTGTGCGCTTGTGAAACAAGTGTCTGGTGTGCTTGATGGTACATGGACAGCTGGCTGAATGTGTTTATCTCTCTTAATTGTTCTAAGGAAGTGAGTTTAAATTGATGTCATTTTGTAATATTCTTTCATGTCAGCCACCAAAAAAGAGAAGTAGCTATATACTGTGAGTGTGTTATTTTCACTCATCTGGTATTTGGGATACAGGATGAAAAGGAATAAAAATAGTTAATTTGTGCTTTTTACCTTCTTAGATGAACTTTTTCTCAGATTATCATCCTAGAATTTTCAATGAAAAATATTCCATTTTAGAAACAGAGCTGAACCCATGCCAAAGAAAAAAGTAGTAGCAATTGTTTGGCAGCCTCACTCCCCAGCTCTGTTGCAACCTAATTTAAATAACAGCAGGCAAATGAAGTATATCTCTCATTCTGTACTAGCTATAGTAAGAAGTTATACAATCCAATTCATCTGTGCCAAGAAGTAGTCACACCATACTATTTATAGGAATGTTATTGTGTGCTTTTGTCAGGATATTAAATTGCCTTTCCCTTGGATTCCTGCCCTTTGTTCTGTGGCTGGCTAAAGGACAGCATGGCCCAGAGGATCATGTTGCTTTCTGTTACGTTATTTTCAATTCAATGTTAAATAGTAGGAGGTTGGTGTTTTACATGGTAGACTTTTTCACTTAACTGTTAGTGATCAGATCAGTTGTCATGTGCTGCCAAGGTGAATTCCATTGAAATGGAGATCTGTGTGAATGGCAGAAAGGTTTTGGTGTGTTATGTGCATAACACGGATTAGCAATCTTGTGCAGACTTCTGACAGGCCTGTTTCTCAAACTGCAAGCCATGATCCTCTTTGTGATTAAAATTTTGTCACAAGTGTTGAAAGAATTTATCTGGTAATTCTTAATGACAGAAGAGAAAACCTAGAAAGACATTTTGTTATTACACAAATCTGTAAAATGAAAATGTGTCCTTTTTCTTCCTTTAATATTTCATCTTGAGATTCTGTCCTCTGATGAGCCCTGTGGAGAATGCACAAAGAGAAATGGCACATCACATATCTAAAACATCTGAGAAAATCTAAAACTATCCTGCTCAACTTTACACTCTTACTTTCCCCCTTCCTTGTGTTGTGTAGGTGGTTCCTCCACAGGTCTTCCTCAAGCTTCTGTCCCTTTTACCCCCACAGCTAATGACCTGTCCTCACTCCATCTCAGTTTCTTCTTGTCCCTTCTCCTCCTGTTCTTTGAGACATTTCAGATCAGGGGACTATAAACCTGCTAATTCTGCCTTGAATTTTCATCACAACTGATTTTGTGTGTGTTAGAGACAGCAGTTACAGAAAAAAGTGAAGAGCAGTAACCTGAAATTATTTTGATCAAGATGTTTAGCTTTCTTTTGAATTATGCTATATAGTAATTCAACAATTGAGTTATCCAATTACATAGTCTTAACATGAGTCCTAATATAAATGTTTTTATAAAAGCCTCCTTCACCTTTGAAAACACCACTGCTGTTTTGTTTCTAATTTCTGAGCGCATTGAAGTCGCAGATTTTTTTCCATAGAGTTCAGTATTGTTTGGTTTGGGACCTTTCACATTGAGTGGCAGCTCAGTGTCATCTTCTGTAGCCTCTTTTCCTCTCTAGCTCAAAAAAATGCCTGTATTTGCTCAGTCCTGGCTTACACCAAAACAAAAAAGATGGCCAGACTAGCCGAAGGACTGCCTCACAAAAGTTGTGTCCCAAACTACAGAGTATTTTATATAGCTCTCCCTGCCTGCCCTTTTTCCTTTTCCTATGGTTTCTCTGTTCCTTTGTGCTGGCCAGAAGTAGCAGTGCTGAAATGATGACAGATGAGTTCTCATGGGATATTTCTGGCTTTGCCAGAATATATAGTTATGTATCAGCTCACAGGAAAGGCCTGTTCCTGAGAGGTTTTCATTTCAGGAGAAAGGCCTTAAATGATTGTGGATACACACTGTTCCTGAGTTGCCAGTCAGCCATTTTCACTTTTGCTCCAGAGAAAAGTGGATGGGCACTCACCACATGTTCCAGAAGAGGTTTTGATATGGATCAGTAAGTCCAAGTCAGAGAAAACAAATTCTCGTATGTTTTTTCTCAAAATATTCAAGAGAGATATGGAAGTCACAGATATTTTTGCAGGGAAAGTAAACTAAATTAACTCAGATGTGCTTCCAACAAAGTCATTTTACAAGCCCCTATTATTATCATTTAGAACAGTCTTATGACTGAAAATCAGTCATGATTGGATGCCCTTCACTACAAATAGTGACCCAAGATGTAATGCTCTCTACAACTCAGAAATTCACCGTAGAAATGGAGATTGTTTTCCTCTGGGCACTGCCAAGGTAGTGTACTAACCCCCTCTGATGCCAGCCCAGCACAAATGCCACCAGAAACGCTGTTATGTCTCATCCTCCCAAAGCATACTGCTGTAAAGAGCCTCTCTTGATACTTATCTAGCTCTTCCTTTGAAGTGGTCATTAGTTTTAAGTTGTTCTTAACTGGTTTTAATTTAATGTTCCATACCTAAACAGTCATGTTTTTAGAATTATGGAAATAACCTCCCAAGTCTGCATGGATAAAATATTCTTTTCCATTTTGCTCATGACCTATTTAAAGATTTTTCATTTGCTTGTAAGCTAATGGATTTAGATTTCCAATCTTAAACAACAAAACTCTGTATGTTTTGGCAATAGGTATTTGCTGTATTATTCTACGGTAATATAACAGGTTATCTTTGTTCATCTATTGCTTATAAAAATCAATTTACAAAAGAATTTGTCTAACAATAGAGCACAATATTTCACAATTATAAATTGCTTCTAATCTTGCCTCAAACTGGTTTACTAGTGGAAGAACTTTATTTGCTTTTTTTAGTCTTACTAGCAAGATTAAGTTTTGCTTATCTATCTTATAATGTGCTCAAAAGCAAGCACTCTGTATATACAGTGATCATCTAAATCCCTCTAAGTACATGTCTGTTGCATGAGTACAAGGTGGATGAAAAAAGAGCAGAAAATACCAGCCTGCCATCTGGCTTCAGCAGAGACACTGAATGTTTTGTTTACATACTTTTCAAAAAATCTTTCTGCTTAAATTCATAATTCAACGAACCAGAAACTTATTTTATTCTTTGAAGCTTTATTTCACACCTGACACACAATGAAAACTGATATTCATGCTAACAAAATGTTTCCCCTCTCCTAAAGCTTATGTAACATCTTAATGACAACCAAAAATAATGCATAATTAGTATTCCAAATCGCTTGTTTAATATTCAGGGGCCAAGAGGTCTCGATGGTCCTCCAGGAGAACTGGGAACAGAAGGTATTAAGGTGAGTGTTTGCATTGCTCAGAAGGTATTAAGGTGAGTGAGTGCATTGCTCAGTACTGTATAAAACACTGAGGTAGACAATAACAGATAAAAGAAAACAAACAAATCCCCAGCCCATCATGGCAGAAGCCAGAGTTCTATTTAATCCAAGAGATTTGCAAATTTCTGCCTTTTCCAGGTACTTTGAGCACATCTAAGCCTGAATATGCACTTTCTGTAGTTACCCAGCATTTAAACTCACAGTAACTGAATGCAGTTTATCAAGCAGATGTATGTAGAATTTACACACTGTTTGTTATAAATCAGGGAGAAAGAGGTGATCCAGGAAAGAAAGGAGTTCCTGGGCTCATTGTAAGTATTGGAGCCAGTCTTTGTAGTAAGCTTTAACACAGTAACTCTGATTTCTGAGCTGTGTTTGGAAATTACTTGAAGCCAGCATTGTCTTTTGCTATTTCTCTTTAACCAGGGTAAAGCTGGAAATCCGGGAGAAAGAGGAGATCAGGGTGCACTTGTGAGTATGAAATTTGCTAGTACTTCTGCCAAAAAAAAATTCCAGAAAACCTCATACTTTGACATTTGGGTATGGGGAGTTCATCTATTTCAGAGCAGCTGGAAAACTCTGATAGTTTGCATTTATTCATACAAAGAACCAGGGACAGAAGTGCAGTTTTAAGGATGAAAATCTTTGTGACATAGAAAAATAATTTTTTGATAGATTTTGGGGTAGGTGGGTGTTACCAGTGTAAGGATAAATGTAGAAATAGGTTAAATGTATATCATGTATAGGAGAAAATTCCTTCTTTTAGTGTTTCTTTGAATGGAAATCTAATGTATTTTATTTGAGCCTTTTTATTTTACGAAGCAGGTTATCAGTCAGTCCAAATTGTACTGGATTTTCAACAAAGAGGGAAGCAGAAATGGTGATTTTGTTCTGCAGTTGAAAATTAAAATTTTTGTTGTCACCATACTTCTCTTGCCTTTTCTGCTCAAATTTAGGAGCTTGTTGCCTCTCACCTTTGACACAATGGGTTTTCATTTCCTCTTCATTCACTAGAACTTTTAGATGTATTTATATACACAGAAATGAATGAAGCAAAACCTCATTAGGCTGAAACGGTGTGTAATAGCACATTTATTGCAAAGTCCAGGATACTGATCTGTACCTCCTACAGCTACAGTTTCTAGAAGACAGTGAGATAGAAATGCTATGAGAAAGGTTGAGCAGAGAGAAAAGTGTGCTGTGAACCTTACTGGTTATGTAAAATACAGCTTGTAGGACAGTTTGGGCACACAAGCAGCACATGGTTCTAAGGAGAATGACAGGGAACTGGTAAATGGTGGTTTAGCCAAGATTAATTTGTATGTAAAACAAATTATGGGAGGATTTATTCAGGACTCTCTCACCTGCTGCAGAAGCTGGTGATATGTCAGTGCATGTCAACCAGAAAAAAACACTGCACATATTTCTTGGGTATTTCTGTGTTAGTTACTGTGTGGACAAAAAGAAGAGAGGAAGTGGCATTCTCAGAATATGAAGGAGCTTCTTTCCAATGCTTTTTATTTTATTTTAATCTTCCAGGGTTTGCTTGGGCCTCCAGGAGCCACAGGAGACAGGGGACCAATGGGAGAGCCAGTAAGTTGATCCTTATGCCTGCTTCAAAGTTTTTCCATGTATTATACAAGCTTCCTGACAACTCGAGCTCCATTTTACTAAGGTTCAGTATTGCCAGCTGTGGTTAGGTAGGAATTGCAGGGTGATTGTTATGAAACTGCAGAGCTGGAGTCTGCCTCCCTTGCTTAGTGTAACTTGTTCCTGTGGAGGCCTGTTAATCCTGTGGGAAGCTCTGTAGTAAGGGGTGCATAACATAAGAGAGCACAACAGAACATCTTCATGTTTATAATGTGGCTTTGTACCACATTGAAGTAGATACCTATATTGTGTATTATGTTAATGTATGTGCCAATACTTCAGTGGTGTTTTTTTAGCAAATATTAGGATTGTTGTTCAGGAACACAGGGACCGCATCTACTTGGCAGGTTAAATTTTCAAGAAGGAACTGCTGTAATAAACCTCAGACATTCCTCTGCTGGATGGATTCTTGTTACTATGTCAAAGCCACGCTCACTTTCGTGTGGCTAATATTGTTACAGAAGATCACACAGAATCTGCAGCAAACATATGCAATGTACTGCAAGATACAACTGTGACAGGAACAGTATTGCAGCACCATCTCTGGGGGTAAATCAGGGTATATAAATAAAATGAAAGAATGCATGCAGTCTTAGTGGGATTTGGGAGAAGGCTCTCATTTTCTGGTGCAGAAATCTAATAGAGTTGTCATAAATTGTATGTTTACCTTGCTTCTGGAAAGTAATTTTGCGCAGCAAATTACACATAGTTAATTTAAATCTCAAAAGTGAAATGTTGATAAAAATTATATGATTTTAGTATTATTAGTATTTAGTATTTTTTATAATGTTTCTACTAATCCATTGACTGACATGCTTACAGAAAGTAACTGCACATTTTGAGGGCTAGAAAAACACCAACAAATTTTCTTTAGGATAGAATTGCATACTTAACACAAGCTGCCAACCTGTAGGAATGGCAAAGTATTTCACAGAAAATGTGTTTTTCCAATAGTTATCACTGGATTCCTGTTACTTAATCTCTTTCATTTATTATATCTTATCTTCATGTTGCAACATCTGAGAGCCTTACATTGAAAGGTTTATATGTCAAATTCCTGCCATTTTCTGGCCAAGCCTGAATTTTCATATCAGTAGCATGCCTGTCTACCATACCTAATCTAACTGGTCTGCGCTTGAGCATCCTGCATTTCTGTTGTGCTCATCATCATAGAAACTACATATTCATTCTCAGAAGAAAAACTTTTCTATCAAGTGCTGAAAGAGTAAAATGTCTTCAGAAAATGGTCTGTGGAGCTAGAAAGAAGTGATAAAATGACAGAAGATGTTGCACAATAAAACGCATGGCTCTTTTTTTTGCTGCCTATCCAAGCAGCTTGTCAGCTGGTCATGTGTGAAAGCCAGCTGCTGAGGTTTTCTGGCCCTGTCACTAGTTCTACACAGAGCAGAAAAACCCTAACTGTTGGTGGAGCAGCAAAGAAATATAAGCAATTAAAACTATTTGTATCAATGGGATTGATCTCAATTACACTCAGACCTTATCTACTTGTCAGACATTTCAGTAAAATCCTTTGCAAGTTACCTGATGTTAATGGTTAAAAGGAGTCCCCATACCATTATAAATGTTTGGCTTCTGAAAGTCTCGGGAGAAAGATACATTACCAATCCAGCAGCCTTATCTCCATGGTAATGGGAAGAAATACTTGACTTGTGAAGCAAACTGAAGCTTTGTGACACTTGCCTAGTGGAATTTAATGGACTTGCTGCAAATGAAAGTCACTGAATTTAGTTTAGGATGAAGTAATTCTCAAAGAGAAGTAACTGCAGTTTTAGTTGTTCATACTTAAACAAAGATAAAAGGTCAAATCTATGCATCTGCCAGAATTCTGTCAGTAATATGAAATTTACATTGTTGTTACAAGGGAAGAGAATATTCACATTGTCATTGCCAGGTCATCAGGAGGAGCAAAACCATATGCATAGTCTGTAAGAGGAAGTGAAACCAAGTAGAGTAAATATTTGTTTAAAAGGCTTCTGTCATAAATAGAAGCAGCATCTTTCTTTTACATGAGAATTGTAGATCAAGAAAATGTTTTGACTTTGAATTTAGAATGTGTTTAGATGCAGATGAATCCCAAAGGGCTAAATAGATATGAACTTTCTTGAAGTTCAAAGATTGGTTGTATGCAGAGGATTGATTTGTCTTGATGTGCATTCGTGGTGGCTACAGAATCTGCTGTAGGGTGTTACAGGCAACTTCTACTCCCCAGCACACAACTCCTGCTCTGTGAGCCCAGATCTTACATGTGCAGAGAATTTGAACATGCTGCTTTGGGAAATGATCCCTGGGGTTACTGCAGTTACTTACATGTTAGCTTACAATAAAACACTTATGGTATAGTTAATATTACTAAGAAGGCTCCAGGCTTTAGTCTACTATGCCTCAGTGACTGTTCTGTACAAATGCTGCTAAATCCATGGTGAAGTAGTTGTTTTCAGTTAATTCCATACCAGACTGTAGGCTTTTCAACTAAGCAAACCAGACAGTCTAACAAACCTTAATTAAACAATGTCTCAGAAGAGCTTAGTTCAGATAATAATTATTTTTGGTCTCAAAGAAAAGACATCTGTGCTATTATTTGAGATCTGTTATTTCAGTGTGTCAAGGTTGGTACTGTATGCCATCATGGGACTTGGATACACTGCTGGATTCAGGAGGAAAGACAGTGAAATACATTTCTTTATTCCAGTTGGAAGAGTTGTGAAGAGACAAATTGAACACTCTACAATGTAATTCAATGTTAATTGAATGATGCATTCAAAATTTTGTTTAATGCCAGGGTCCAAGAGGACAACCAGGGGATGCTGGCCCTATTGGAGAAATGGGTTTTGAGGTGAGATCTCATAGCAATTACAAATACTCAAACAACTGACTAAGCCTGGACAATGTATTTATAAAAAAATTTTTATTACCTGCAGCTGACTTAAATATCATGAGCTACTGAGAGACTCTTACTTAAGGGTGTTACCAAAAAGTGTTTAAAATGTCTAGTTTGTTGTGTTGTAAGCACTGCCTTTGGGCATAGAGTCATGACATTTGTCATAGAAGGTGAATGTTTAATTGAGCAAACAACTTTTTTTTGGAAGCACCTCTCTCCTTGCAGTTAGGCAGTAAAACACCATTAATCATATGTCCTTTCAAATTGTAGATAAAGGAAAGCAGCTGTAGACAGCCTTCTTGTTAACTTCTGCTTCTGTTTTTCTACTTTGTTTTTAATATTTCATTGAGAGAAATGTGACAGAGTGTATTAGCCACGTTTGTAATGAAGTACCTGAGGCATGAGCTCACTTAGAACAGTAGGGATTTGGCTTATTCAAAGACACACTCTTCCTCAGTCACCCAAAATCTAGACTTCTGACTGACTATTAAGAAAAGGTTTATATGTAAACTTTACAAAAAGCAGTCTGATACCATTGAGGCTTCCAAAAAGGGCTTAGTTGTCCAAAGGCTGTATCTACTTGGCTTCAAGCCTAAACAGAGATGTTGTCAGTCAGATTTACAGAAGATAGATGCTTGCTCAGCAGTAATTTATGGTGAATAGTACAGGCTTAGTGGTGCTGCTGAGTCTTCAGAATGTTCCTGACCCACAGTGTATTTTTTAAACTCCTTCTGTACTCTCCTTTCTTATCTGTTTGACTCTAGAAAGAACAAAGAACTATGTTGTCTTGATTTTTCAGACCTTCATCTCTCTGTGTCTCGTGCCATTCTTCTGCTTCAGTTTTGGGTATATTGTTTAGTTGTAGCAAAATTATTACCAGTGATCACTTAACAGTAGCTCTTGTACCATACAGGGACCTCCTGGCCCTGAAGGAGAACGTGGTCTGCAGGGGGAACCAGGCACAAAGGTAAATGTTGAAATTATTCTCTCTTATGCTGTTTAAATTTTCAAATTTTCATAAAAGCAAGTCAGAGAGATCTAATTCAATTGCCAAGCAGACAGTGATACAGGAAATGGACCATTAAGAAATACTGTTACTGTCATGATGACTCCATCAGCTGTAAACCCTGTCATTATTATGAATATTCCTTGTGATATCCCAGGGAGACATTGGACCTGCTGGGAAGGCTGGAGAACCAGGTGACCAAGGCTTAAGGGTAAGCTATGGATGCAAATCTTCCTCCACAGTGGAAAAGTATGTTACAAACGAAGTGCAGGTTGAGAAATCTTGATTAATCAGAAGAATTCAATAAAAAGCTATTTTCTGATAGCCTCTTTTATAAAAAAAAAAACCAAAACCAAACCAGTGTAATATTGTAGCAAGTTAACATGAGTATTGATTGGGGAAGGGTGGCTTGAGAGCTGCTCAGCAGAGAGGAACTTAGAGGTGCTGGTCAACAGCATCTGAACATGAGCAAGCTGTGCCCAGGTAGTCAAAAAGGCCAGTGGCATCCTGGCCTGTGTCAGAAATAATGTGGTCAGCAGGACCAGGGCAGTGAATTTTTCCCTGTACTTTGCACTGGTGAAGCTGCACCTTGAACTTTGTGTCCGGTTCTGGGTCTCATTTCAAAAGAGGACATTGAGGTGCTGGACCATGTCCAGAGAAGGGCAACGGAGCTGCTGAAGCACAGATTTTATGTGAAGCAATTGAGAGCAGGGGTTGTTTAACCTGGAGAAAAGGAGGCTGTGGTGAGGTGGGGAGTCAGTCTCTTCTGCCNCCAGTGTACTATTGTAGCAAGTTAAAACGAGTATTGATTGGGGAAGGGTGGCTTGAGAGCTGCTCAGCAGAGAGGAACTTAGAGGTGCTGGTCAACAGCATCTGAACATGAGCAAGCTGTGCCCAGGTAGTCAAAAAGGCCAGTGGCATCCTGGCCTGTGTCAGAAATAATGTGGTCAGCAGGACCAGGGCAGTGAATTTTTCCCTGTACTTTGCACTGGTGAAGCTGCACCTTGAACTTTGTGTCCAGTTCTGGGTCTCATTTCAAAAGAGGACATTGACGTGCTGGACCATGTCCAGAGAAGGGCAACGGAGCTGCTGAAGCACAGATTTTATGTGAAGCATTTGAGAGCACGGGTTGTTTAACCTGGAGAAAAGCAGGCTGTGGTGAGGTGGGGAGTCAGTCTCTTCTGCCAGGTAACAAATGATAGAATGAATGGCCTTAAGTTGTACCAGGAGATGTTCAGATTGGATATTAGCAGTAAAATTTTCACTGCAAGAGTGACGAGGGATTGGAATAAGTTGCCATGGGAGGTGGTGGAGCCACCTTCTCTTGAAGTGTTTGAGAGGCATCTGGGTGTGGCACCTGGGAATGTGATTATGGTGGTGCTGGGCTGATGGTTGAACTAGATGGTCTCAAAGCTTTCTTGCAACCTTCATGGTTCTGTGTGATTCTGTGATTATAATGTTGAAGTATTTCTGATGGTAAATGGACCTGCAGTAAGTCTGTAAACATACCAATATAGTAGTTACCCACATAAACATGGAAATTTCAGGACACAATAGGTCTGTTTTTGAGGTTACTGTAATTACATGTTATATACTCTGAAAACACACAAAATCTCAGTGCTACTGTCTAAATCTCCAGGGTTATATGGACATAGTATTGCTTCATTTTTCTAATGCTGATCATCTTTTATGTTTTCTTGCATTGGATATTCATGGGCTGTGATACTGAAGATAAATAAACTGTAACAGCAACATAAAAGTTGTCCAAAAGATAATAGACATGTATAAAACTTGTATGAGTCAAGACATTTAAGCAATAACTTTGTTTTCAACTGGTTTTTTTTCTCTAAGGGTGAACCAGGGCCTCCAGGAGAAGACGGTGTTCAAGGAAAAGATGGCCCAAAGGTACATTAAGTTTCTGTAGCAGATACAAAGTACTCTTGTTAGCCTAAGGACCCAAGCCTCCATTTTTATCCTAGGTCAGCACCAGATCAACTGAGCCCCGTTGAGTGCACTTAGTTTTAACATAGGAGGTCCCGTAAAGTACAGGCTTTTTTGTACCTTTCAGGTACAAATCTACCTTGCAAGGCCTGCAAAGCTAAATGGCTTGACAAAGAAAAGCAAGCTTTAGCTGAGTACAGCTTTTGTCTCTGCTGACTAAAGTGCAGGAGAAAGCAAGCCCAAGGCTGCTCTGCTCTCTGAAGTGGATCAGTGCTGTACCAGGACAGGGAATGTCACAGAGTACAACCTCAGATACTTGGTGATGGATGAGGCAAAATGTGGCTGTAGGAGTGTATGAATGAGATGGTAAGGACTTTACCCTAACTTAGAGCCTCATCTGAATTTGACTGGTAAGATTCACATCAGTTTTAATGTGCTTTTTGTCAGATTCAGAGATCCAGAATTCCCTTTTCTTATGAACAAGTAATTCTGTAGCAGCAGGTTGACTAAGGGTTTTTTGGTTTGGTTTTTTTTTTACTGTGTTTTAGGGAGACCCTGGAGACCAGGGACTTGTCGGAGAAGGTGGTGAAAAAGGAGAGATGGGATTACCAGGAATTGCTGGGCTCCCTGGTGAACCTGGCATAATAGGAATTCCTGTAAGTATTTTATGGTTGAAATGTACTTCTTGCTTGTTTGCTTTCAGTAAACAAAGTTAATTTTTCTTTCTTCCTTTAATTTTGATTTTTCTGGTTTTCTATGTAATTAGAGATGACCATATTTAAATAAGCTTCCTGTGTGGTTCAGGATTGGTAGAGAGGAGAAAAATGCTTTTCCTGTCTTAAATAGCTGTTCACAGCTGTGAGCACTGTCCACTCTGTCCTCTAACCACTGGTGTTACATTCTGCTGTCTTTAGTCCTGGATTCTTCATAGTGAGCTACTTTCCTAGGGAAAGAAAAAAGTGTTCTTTTGATTGTTGGCCCCCTTAGTGCACTGCAGAATAAATTTTGTTTCTTTGACTCTCTATTTTGAATTGGTAGTTTTGGGTAACAAAACCCAACCCTGGCATATTTACACTTTATGTAATTATACTTGTGTACAATAAACAACATCAGCAGTACTTCTGTGCTGCAGTGAGGCAGGCAGGTCTGGCAGTTCAGTTTTTGGGAGGATGTGGTTAAGGAGGAATTTTTCACAGTTTTGTTCTATGTGTTCCAAAGGCAGCTGTTGAGCTGCCTTCTCCCCTCCTCTCCCTGGCATCTGGGAGTGTACACATCACAGTTTTGGTTTGACTTCCTTTTAGGGATGTAGACAGATCATGATGTCCTAGTATAAACATGGAAATCATTTTCCTATAGCCCATTGTCTGAATGTTTCATTGGAGGTGAGAGTAATACTGCATTTTCCTTAAACAGTAGCTTACAAAGCAACAAATAAGCTTCACAAATCTGTAAAGTAGTATTTTCTGTGTGGAAAGATTTATTGGGTTTTTTCCTCCCTTATTTGCAGTGCATTTCCACTACTTTGATAAATAAGCTGTGATACTTGCCCACTTGTTTATGCTATAATTTGAGACAGCCCTACTAACTTGCTTACAGACACAGTTAATGATGTTTTTCCTCCCAGGTCTCTGCTTTACAATAGCCTACTTAGTTATGTAGCTTGGAGCACAGGTTAATGTTTCCAGGCCTTTCTCAAAAAATTTTTTCTCTCCCTAATAAATCTATAGGGCCCTGAAGGAGCACCAGGAAATCCAGGTCAGAGGGGCCGTTTAGGAAAGAAGGTAGTATTTTTCATCTTCCCCAGTTCCCTTCCTTTTATCTGAAACTCATATTTACATTACAAAATTCCATTGAACCAAAGCTATCCCTGTTTTGTGTCATGCTTCAAGCCAATTTTTTTCTTGTTAGCCATAGCAATTAGAATTGTCAACATTCTGCAATCACTAACATTCAAGGTCTTAGGAAATTTAAATTTGTATCAGGATGTGCTTTTGCAATGGGAAGGCTTTTGCTGAGATTTTTTTATACTGCAGAGTTCTGGGCTCAGACATTCTAATAACTACAGTAAATAACATACAGTAAATGTCATACCTATTAAATAATGCTGTTACACATTTTGATTAAGCATAAACTGCATTTTGAAACTTAGTGTCAATCTCTTATTATTTTTAATACAATAACACCATCAGGGGGAAAAGGGGCAGCTTGGCCCTCCAGGAGAAACTGGACCTGCTGGTGATTCTGGCCAACCTGGCAAAACTGGTCCCAAAGGTGCAAGAGGAACTCGAGGTCCCATGGTTAGTACAAAACTTGCTTACTTTAGAGCTCAGAGGTCTTTCAGCACCAGAACGAGACCTGGTCAATTTTCCAGACAGAAACCTGGGGCATGGATCTGGAAGGAGCCATCTCAATCTTGTGGTCATCTGACAGGGGAGTGGGATGGCAGAGCACACCATGGAATGCTCATGTCCCACACTCCACATATAACCCCTCTGCTGTGGGTGTTTATAAACCTTTCCAGTTCCAAGAACAAAAATCAAGGGGTTTGCTATCACGTACACTAAGCCTTAGCCATGGCTGAAACAAAGCATTTCAGATGAAGACTGCTACTCCTCTCGAATAGGAATCTGATCCAAAGTTAACTGAATTAAGTCTATTCCATTAACTTCTAGCTCTTTTCATAGCAAGCTCCCCAAGCTTGCTCCCTGCTGTGTGACAGGGACACAGAAGCATACAGGCTCCACTCTAGAGAGGCTACATGCCTGTCTCAGTCCAGTGGCCATGGAAGGGCAGCACTGTGTTCCTGAACACCTGTAGGACAGAAGCAAAGTTTGCTGTCTAATGGCCAATATTTTCAAGAGAAGGAGTCAACTTTCTGAGGTGATGACCACCCCCTATTTCTCTTGGCATGCTAGCACTGATAAAGAAAGTTCTTCCACATCTCTCAGAGCTCAGATCTTTTTGAGTTAATGATGCACAAAGATTAGAAGGTTAGGACTGAAAACAATGACCATTTTTCCCACAGAAGAATGAAAAGCCCAGTATTCTTTCATAAATGAAGTAGGACCTACAAGAAAGTTGTCTGTGGTGTTAAATGTCAATATTTCAAGATTTTTCCAAGTGCTTACTTTATAAAGTAGGTGGTGTTGTACCTTACAGAGGAGCTCCTTTCTCTCTCACTGATTACTGCATTTAACAGGGACACCTAGGAGGAATGGGACCTGAAGGAGAGCCAGGAATTCCAGGTTATGGGGTACGTTTTTTATTGAATTCAGGTACACATACATCCCAAAGTAAGTCTGTGGTACTCTAATTTCAAGTATATTAGGGATCTGTATCTAGACTACACAAACGTTTTCAGGAAAGCCAGATACTCACTTATGTTTATATGATGTGTTTGCCTACTCTGAAATGTTAGCCTTAAGCAAGGATGCCTGGTTTTTGTGAGTTCACTTGCAGGGGGGTTTTACCACAAACTTTAAACTGTTGTTTATCCAATGTGTCTCATCCCTTCTGAATAAAGTTCCTCTAAAACTACTACAGCTATTCATTATAAAGAGAGTTCAGCAAACACCACCACATCTGCTTACTGTCTGGCCATGTAGTTTCCAATTCAGTAACAGAAACTGATTGAGTGAGGTTAGTTGAAGGACATAAAGATTTTTCACTGAAAAACAGCTGTGAAAATCATCATAGATAGAGTCATCCTCTTACAGAGCAGACTGTCCAGTCTCTTTTCCAAACCCAAACACCCATCACTGACCTGAACCTTCAAGCAAGAACCAGCCCAGCTCCCATCACCTGCATTAAGCTCTTATCAGAACATGTAGTTTCCCAATGTTCATAGAGCTTTTCCTGCACACTTTCTGCCCATTTCCTGCCATTGATTTTGTTCTCATAACATGATTTAGAATAATTTTCAAGCAAAAAAAAGCAGTGTAGCAAGTAGCTAAAAGAAATTTTGGGATTAATTATTTCTTGAAATGTTTGTTTTAAAATAATTTGTGTTTGGTTTGCTTCTTTAGGGTCACCAGGGTCCTCCAGGACCCTCAGGGCCCCCAGGCCCCAAAGGAGAAAAGGTATGAACATGGGTTTTACTGATTTGTTTTGTGAAATTATAAAGGGAGGAAATGTTACTGCACACCCACTGTTTTCCACAGCAAGCAGCAAAAGCCACCATTTGCAGTATTTGTTAGTGTTGTCAAATACTATGTAAAGAAATGCAAAGTGAGGAAATGGGTCATTCGGAGATGGAGTCCCAAATCATACCCTTAAAATGTTTGAGGTTTTAAAACACAAGGTACTCATTGTACAGAACACAGGCTATTGTATCAGACAGCACCACTGCCCTTAGTGAACACTGCTGACAAAAATAATCAGTGCAGAACCCGCTAAATATTTACTTAACTCTGAGCCTGTGAGTACACCCACAGATTTGCCTGAAAGTCCAGCTAGGATGGATAAATGTCTGTGGTAAATGTAAAACGTTAGGGACAGGATGTGGCCTCGGTATTGCTATTTTAGTGTCAAATTTACTGTTGTTCTCTCAAGTCTCAAAGCTTCAAAACAGATTTGTATGCTCACTGAAACCCATGTGACCCCAAGAAGGCAGGTACACTGATTCACTTCACAAAAATTGGATTGGAGTTGCCCGTGACACAGAACTACAACCTAGAGTTTTGCAATAAATACTGTGAATAGGCATTTAGTGATGGATGTTTATAAATAGGTTTTGATATGATTTAAGAAACAATAACTGAAAACTAATTTGTTGAGAGCTAAGTGTTTAGGTTGCACTTTGATGCACTGTAGAAGTCCTTAATCGTATTTTAAATGTGATTCGCTGCAGTTATTTCATATTTAAATTTTAATAGACTTCAGACTTACTGTTGGAGTCTTCTGTAGTCTTGTTTTTCTTTATATTAAGGGTATTTCTAAAAATAGTGAGAGAAATTTTCTTTTTTTCCCTTTGCCAAATGTCCTGTTTATCCTTTTTTCATTAAATAAAGGCACAATTACATGGATGTTGTTCAATTAATCTTTTTTTTCTTCTAGTTGCCTTTGAGAATAAAGCAAATATTTAGCTTTTTTTAAAGTCCTTAATGTCTTTGGGACATTTAGATGAATGTTAAAATGGAGTTACCATATCCAGTATATTAAACCATAAGCATCAGATTCACTTTTAGCATCTATACAATGTCTTCTCTGCTTTTTATTAGCATTTGAAATTATGTGCATGGTAGATGAAGTTGAGCTTCCAAGTTAACATTTTTTAATACTTATCTTTGGTTTAGGGTTACCCAGGCGAAGACAATACAGTCCCTGGACTACCTGGGCCCATAGGTGAACCAGTAGGTCTTTCTTTCTCAAAAAAATTATACTAGTGCATCTCAAGACAAGAGCCAATGCATTTATTTCTGAAGCTTTATATCATTGTCTCAGGAATCAGTACAAAAATATAGAATGATGGTCCTTTAATGAGTAATCTCTCCCTGAAAATGCTGTTGTGTGCTCTTTCCTGCTTAACCATCTGTGCCCTCTATTTTATTAGTCTGTGCCACACTAATGCCATTAGTCTGTGTTTAGATCAGCACATTTTAGAAAATAATTTTACCCTCTCTGTTTACCCTGGGTTATACTTAATTGCTTTACTAATCAAAATATGTTTTGACTTATTTCATTATCACTGCAACCTAATTCAGCTGATTTAGAGAACTGCATTTTGTAACCACTTTTGTACTGAATTCATATGTGGAGTGTATTTCTGCAGCATTTATGAACCTGTCAAAATTATTAGGACAAACTTCAAAATTAAAGCAGATTTTGAGTACAGCAAGTCATTTCAGAAAAGAATCCAATCTTTAATGGGCTGGCTTACAGAAGCCATAGGAGAGTTTCCCTTGCATGTCTTGAAACCAGAGGCACTTCATGTATCCATTCAGATTTTAAATTCATATATATATATGTTATATATAAGTATCAATCTGGAGAAGTTCCACTGAGGTCAATCCTCTGTCCTGTTTCATTAAGACCCATGCAATATTTATCTTTTAGCTTCTAGTCTACAGTTACAAAAAATTTTAGACTGTGGCTACTGTCTAACTGCAGTGCATTCTGTTTAGGAAAAAAAATGCTTATTCCTTTAGCCAAGCTAACCTTTATGTGTGTATTCTTCAGTTCCCTCTCAGAAGTTAGTCTGTTTTGAGAGAAATCCCAGCTTTCTGTTCATATTTCACTGCAGCATTATATTCAGTTCAGCTGTTACATTTTGCTTTTTGGTTTGCTCTCTAGGGTCCAAGTGGTGAACGTGGAGATAGAGGAGAACCTGGTGATGAGGGCTACAAGGTAATACCTTTTGGGTTTTAGTCTTTTTATTTGAACATGGCATGCTGTGCAGACATGTGGAGTAATGCAGCAGAAGTGTCATCCTCCTTCACAAGTGTGCAGAGATGCACGTGCTGGTCCCTCACTGCACTGATGCTCTCTCGGAACACTCTTGGGGCATCTTCCATATGGAGACATGGGAGCTGCAAGGCTTCAGCTGGAGAAGACTCCAGTGACCTTAGTGTGTATAAATACCTGATGGGAGGAAATTGAGATGAAGTAGACAGACTTGTCTCAATAGTGTCCGGTTACAGGACAAGAGGCAAAGGGCAAAGACTGAAACACATGAAATTCCTTTTCAAATGGCTTTTTTTACTGTGAAAATGACTGAGCACCAGAAGAGGCTGCCCAGAGAGGTTGTGGAGCCTCTGTCTGTTGAAATATGGAAAACATGACTAGGCATGGTCCTGAATAATCATTTCTAGCTGGCCTTGCTGGAGAAAGAGGGTTCCATAAATGATCTCAAAACATCACTTTTAACCTAAACAGTTCTATGTTTCTGTAATACTGTATTAGTTAACATTTTTCTCTGAAATTTAATCGCTACTTAATGTAAATCTAATCCTATAAATTATTCATGGATTATATTCAGTCTTTCAGGACATAAAAATTGGATGATAACTCATGCTTGTCACTAAACAAGACAGTCCTTGACACAGAATATCCAAGTTACACAGTAATACAGACAGACATAGTAATAAATGAATGAACCAAATTTATGCTTACAGAAGTGCAGAAATGTCTAAACAATATGTAATTCCCACTTGCAGCTTGAAGTAGAGAATGTAAAGAATAAAAGCTGTGTAGAATTTGATCTTGGAGATCTGACCATACTTTATCTAGGTCATGTCAATGAATCTGGGTTCATTTGGCATCTCCCAGGATGGGCTTTACAAGGAAGCCTGTAGCTCACTGAGCATGGCAGCCTGAGTTACCTCTATTGCAATATATTGTATTTTCTCCTTCCCAGGGTCATGTAGGTCTTCCAGGGCTTAGAGGACCTATTGGACAACAAGGGCCTCCAGTAAGTGTTTCAAACAAGTGAGATTTCTCTGTGGACTGTTGAAAATGTCTTCATTTGCATTCAAATAATTCTTTTCAGTTATTTAATGTATGTTATTTTCAAAGGGAGAGCCAGGTGAATTGGGAGAGCAAGGAGCAAAAGGAGAAAGAGGTTCAGAAGTAAGTAGAAAAAAATAAATCAAAACTGCACTTAATTGGAATTTGTGGGATTTTGTTGTTCACTTGCTATCCTTGGAAAACTATTCCATAAGGCTAAAACTGAGTGTTTGGTTTTCCTTTTCATACCTGCAGGGACAAAAAAAAAAAAAAAGGAATATTGCATAATGATCTTGGTTAGTAAATATGTGTTATTTGATAGGTAAGTAGTTTTAGTTTGGAGTGATATCAAGCATTATGAGAGGCTCTTCTGGAAACATTTGAGTGTTATTTAATTATCCCCTAAAAGTGGAGTTTCCTGTGGCAAAGTAGCTCTAGAGGCCAGCTAAGATTTTGCTTCTCTGATCTGTAAATTAAGCCTCCTGGTACTGCACTGCACTGAGTTTTCAGAGAACCTGGGAAGAAGGAATTTGCTACAGAATACTAGAGCAATAGTGACAGAGCAAGTCATGGCAGATCAAAGACCAAATCTTCCCCTTTAGAAATATTAGTTTGTCTTGGTAATGTGTTGAAAATTGCCAGAAGTGTTTATGTTCTCCCATGGACTGAATTTCATTGGCTTTTGAGATTTCAAAAGTGTACTTCCTCACAGAGGGGTGGCTGATACAGGAGAAGTTACCAGATTCGTGATGAAAAAACATTCTATACTTATTGTTAGCAAATTTTTAAAAACTGTTTCACAAAAGGGAAAAACATTGCACAATTGTGCCAAAAATATATTTGCTTTTACTTGAAAAACATTCTGCTGTCTCCTGAAATGTGAATGATCTGGTCCAAAACCAGGCAATGTGAACATGAACACTAGAGGAGAACAATCCTCAGCTCTTCTTAGGGGGATTGAGTTTAGGACATTTGTCAGCTCACAAGTATTTGTAACTTCTAGGGACTCACAGGGAAGAAAGGAGCAACAGGTCAAGCAGGCAAAGCTGGAATTCCTGTAAGTAACAAAATTCTACAGCCTATCTTCAGATTATAAAACAAAGAAAATACTAACTAATAACACCAAAATTGAACCATGCCAGAGGTACCAGGTCTTGTGTTCACTCTAAAGAACCTTCTTATTATCCAGGAAGTGTAAAGGAACCCCTGTCTCTTTTGAATATTCATAATTTTTGAAATTTTGTTAAATGATACCGAATTATATTCACTTACTCAGCATATGGAAATGACATGCAACTAACAACAAGGTCCTTACCACTTGTGAAATTATTTAATTGGATCATTTTTGGAGTCCATTTGGAAGTTATCACATTATATTGCACAGAAATATACTTGTGTTCACTTCTGACCCCATGAGTTCTTTGATCCACTGCAGCCTACAGAAGCTTGGATCCATATGTCCATGATGGATACATGTGGTAAATGCTTTGAGGTTTATTTATTTCTCTTGCTTGCCCTGAGCTGAAAGTTTTAATGTTTTTTCTTGAGTTACTGTAGAGGAGCTGACTTGCATGCCCTTTTCCCTGAAGGAGAAAACAGAGCAGGAAGCAGTAGGTGTTCTGTAAACATAACGAAGGACAAAATGCATCAAGGTTATTTTGGTACCCTAATAAATAATGCCACACAAGCACTCATTGTAAATAAATTTTACTACCTTACATCAAAACATTGTCAGTAACTGGAGAAATGCAGCTGTTGCACAGAGCTTGTACCTGCTGGGCAGAGTGCAAGAGGAGCCTTTTGAAGACAAGGAACTGTGTGCCCTTTGTAAATACTCGGCATTTTCTTTTGGAGGACTGCAAGGATCATTCAGCAGGCAAAGGAAAAGGAAAGCAAGACATACAGAGAAGTGAGGAGAACACAGTAAAACTAGAACTTGAGGAAGTTTCAAAGCACATCCCAAATGAAGACACTTAAGCAACCAGAAGTCAGCAATAAGATTAGGATGGCATGCTCCTATATTCTGTATGGATGGTGTTACCTATACCTTTTCAGACAACATTTGTTGTAGCTAGAACATTTTACATGTCTGAGAAATGGCACTTAGAGAGAGATTAGTGGAGAATTCCAAGCTTTTTAAGACAGTGTATGTCAGTCTAAAGGGAAATAATTTTAAGGAAAGTAATCAGTGTTCCTCTCTTGGATGTGACATGAGACATTTTGTGAAAGTATCGCAACAATTACCACAAATTTGCCGTATTATAAATTTGTATTTTTGATATGTTCGAATTTGAACAGCATAAATTTGTGGAAGTTCAGTACTGAGCATTTAGTAAAATAAAGGCTGAGAAGGCATATGGTTGAGGTTTTTTTCAGGGATAAATAGATGACTTTATCAAGTTTCCTCACTTCACTTTAAGAATTGACGCTCTCAGGAGTCTTCCAGGCCTGCCACACAAAGGGGTCAGTCCCATGATTTCAGCTGAAGTTGCTCAGATCCCAATACAGAGCAAGTCTAAGGTTAAACCAGCAGAATTCTAAACCAAACATGCTAACTCAGAGCTCCCTCTGTGACTCTTCATTCATATCACTAGGTCTGCTGCTGTGTAGGGTTTAGAAAATACTGTGACTGAGCTCTTGTTATGAGAGGATGAAGATGAAGCGAGCCAACAGGGCTATATTTGATTTGAACTTTTTTCAAGGGAAAACCAGGGCCACCAGGGCAGAAAGGAGCAGTTGGGTACCCTGGACCAGAAGGCATTCCTGGGAACCCTGGCAAGACTGGCCTGTCAGGGGAGCCTGGCCCTAAGGTAAGTTGCTTTCCACATTCCCTCTATGTCATTTTTCATTACAGATTTTCCAGGGTTAAGGTATTTAAAAAGAAGAGACCTTTTTTTTTTTGCTTTCTTTCTCTTTTGCTCCTGATAATCCAGCTGAGATATAAAGTTACTATAAGGGAAATGTGCTGAAAGAACAGCTTCATTATGACAATAGTATATTGACAATATGACAATAGTAACTGCAGCTAAAAGAAAGTTGTTTCTTACAGAGGCTGCACAATTCTGTTCCTGAAAATGAGCCTGAGACTAATTCCTCTTAGGATCTGAGAGAATCTCACATTCTCCTTATTGACTTTGTAACCTATGTCTCTCTACCTAAATAACTATGAAGCTTTGTCCAAAACCAGTGAAATAGAACATTAGGTATGTGAGGTATCTAACAGCATTCTTGGAAATGGGTTTTTTGTCTGACTGTTCTTTGCTGTGGGCCAAAGGTGGTGACCTGCTGCCTCTGGGAGCAGTGAGACAGCTCTTTGATTAGTCCCTCCAGAGAGGGGGTGAAGATTCCTTGAGTAGTTCTCATGATTGAAAGTCTGATCACTTTGATTTTCAGTATGAATTTCTCAGTAGTTCTACTCAGATGGACCAGTAATTGTCAGAAGAGACTGCCAAGTTAGATTTGGCATTGGGAATTAGTCAAGGTGCTGGATGAGGCACTGTTGTTTCAGGTATAAATTTCCAATCTGGTTGAACAAAGAGAAAATCAAACAAGTTACCCGTAGGGGGCAGGTGAACCCTACTCAAGCCTCTCCAGTCTCAGGTCGTGAACTTCTTCCAAGTTCTTAAAATTCTTTGGAGCTGGATTTAGGAGAATCACCCCAAAGAATTTTTACATTTTTGCCTTTCCACTGAAAATGTGCTACAATCATCGTAAAGACAACTCCATTGCCCCATTACAGTTTGTAATAAAGGGAAGCTTATAACTGATGTTTGCCTCAATGAATAAAAAGAGCAGAACTTTTGCTATGTAAGTTTATCAGGACATTAATCTATAAGCCACATCAGTATATTCAAAAGCCCAGAAAATCACATTTAATACCAAAATCGTGTTTTATACAACCCTTTTATTCCTATGAGTGCTTAACTGAATGTCATAGGAAATAAGGAAGGTTTATATATGCTTATATTTCTATTAAGTTACATCAGATATATTCATTTGTATGGTAACAAATTTCCATTTTGTGTTTTTTAACATGTCAAAAGTGGCTTAACTCCATGTACTTCCTAACATATTTTTTCCATTTAAAATAATTGCTTTTGTTGATAGGTTGATGTTATCATACATTTTCATAGCAAATGTTCTGATCTTTCTTCATCTGGTAATGTTATTTTGTGTGAATCTTTATAGAGTGTACACAGCCATACTAGTATTACCAGTATGCCTGATCCTTATAAACATGTTGAATTTAGAATATTTCTTTGGGAAGGTAGTCTCATTCTGTTTCATTTGGAGTTACTTCTTCTTGAAAAATGAATGCAGTCAAGTTCAAACAATTTTCAGCCTTCTACTTTTGGAATATTAGCAGAAATCTACATGATAGTGCTGATCACTGTCTTTCTATTTATTTTGATGTACTATCATTGTGTGTCCATATATACAGAAAGCATTAAGTGGTTTTGACTGATTTTATGTTATTTGCCTGTTTCAGCATACAATGAAAAAACATGCTTGGCTGTACTACTTGTAAACCATTATTTTCAATTTGTTAAGGGCAATAAAGGAAACTCAGGCTTACCAGGTCTAGCAGGTTTTCCTGGAGCTCGAGGTCCCAGGGGATTGCCAGGCATGCCAGGGCCCATGGGAGCACCTGGACTAAAGGTACATATGTGCATGGGATCTGGTTGTTTAAGTACAGTTTTGCTGATAATGTGTATTCTTCATGCTGCATTTAGTGGCTGTGGAACCACCATAGTACTGTTAATTATGTGAGTAACAGGCATCAAGTCTTATTTGAAGGGTAAGATTACAAGTTGCGTTTACCATATTTCCATAAATTGTAATTTGAAAATAGAGATCTCATCCATCTGAATGCTATTCCCAATGCCAGAAGCCATGAAAACACTTTGCATTTATTCACTCCAGCTTCAGGGCCAGATGTTTCCTAACTTTGGTTTCTAAACTTCTGTAGCTGCTAGAACAGTTGGGATGATTTAAATACCTAAGCAATCTAGTAGCAGAACGTTGCCATAACTTCAAGCCTATGTCCCAGGATTGGGGGCTAATCTGGGATGTCCATTTATCACAGGACTTAAATTAGTTTTGTTCAGCCTTTCAGAAATAAAGAAATTTGAGTGTACTCCATTTTCCAGGCAGTTCCCAGCACCTGATATCAGCATATCCTCATATTAATTAGACTCATTTGAGTTTTAAAACAAGCAAACAATGGAAACATTACAGACAATTTTCTTCATTCAGAATAGAATTTTTTATCTAAAATCATGATTTTTTTCTAAACTTATTTTATTTGTGAGATCTTATTGGTAAGCCGTTCTTTGAAACCTTAAGTTACTTGGAAACTGGAAATACTGTCTTTGTTATCACTTCATGAATACATTTTAGTATGATCTGTGTTCATTATTTTCAGTGTTTATTGCCAGTGCCTCCAGTCTGGTTTTCTACTTCTTTACCTAGACAATGATCTGTAGGAGGTAGTTCCTGCTCAGAAGTGCCTGCAATCTGAGAAAGGCGAGGAATAGATGAGTTGAGGGGAAACTGTTGCTGCATATAACACAGAATAAGCATAAATAAGGCACATACTGACTCAAGCCAAATGACACAAAGGTCAAACCTGGGAAAGAGCATAAGCACTTTATGATAAAGCATGATACCTGTGTATACACAGCCTTTATTGCACCTCAGTGACCTCCTGAGCTAGACATGTCTTTCGTGTATTTCATAGTTCTCAAAAGATTTCTCTTGCAGGAGCTTGTCTAGTTTCCTAGACAAGTAGACAATCCAATGTAGATTTTTAGTCTAACAGCAGGGATTTCAACAAGTACAGTGTCTTGCTCAGAGGATTCTTTTTAAAATTTACTTTTAACCTGTCTGTATTTCATTTTGTGAATGTTGCTGCTTACACTGGGAGATGTCATACTAGAATTGATCCAACATGTATGGTTTTTATGTTTCCAATTCAAGGAGTAGTCAAATCACATTTGCATTTTAGTATATGCTTAATTATTTTCCTGAGGGAAATGAAACTCATGGAATAAGTCTATTTCTTAAGAAAGCATTTTCCACACTTCTGACAGGAAACATGTATTTACATCTGTAACTTCCATAATTGTAAGAAAAGATATATTTTCTTCTTACTGACAGGGTGAGAAAGGGCTTCTGGGTCACCCAGGAAAGCGAGGCAAAAGAGGCCTTCCAGGATCACAAGGTGACCAAGGAGCAGCAGGAGACACTGGACTGAAAGGACAGATTGTACGTAATCACAGTGCTTGATGCAAACAAGTTGTCTGAGAGTTAGCAACGTGAACTAATGGTAAGGATGCCTGCTCCTATTACAGGGAGAAGATGGAGATCAAGGTTTAATGGGGTTTCAAGGATTCCCAGGTCCAAAAGTATGTGCTTGTTCTTTTCTCTTAGATTGTAAGCTATTTACAGAGTGAGAACATTATGAAAGCATAGACCTAATCAGCTTTAACACTAATTCATTCAAAATATCTCTGAACTGTTGGAACATGGTAGGCAGAACTGTGTACTCCCTGTCCAAGGACAAATATTCTGGGTCAGTGCACTTGGTATTTTCACTGTTACTGCTCTTAGAAATTATCTTACTTTCACTGCTTACAAGAATTTGAAAAAAGTGGGTAGCTAATGTCCATGTTTGATTAAATAGTTCCTTTGCATTTTCAGGGTCCTGCAGGGGACATTGGCTTATTTGGAATTCTGGGCCCGAAAGGTCCAACAGGCCAAGCTGTAAGTGCTTCACTGCATGAAAGAGATTGTGTAGGATGATTTTTTGCAAGTGCCACACATTTTTAACTTAGAGAATTATCTTTTTTCTTATTAACAGGGCTAGAAGCCTCTAACCAAACCTTTCTGTCTAAGTGCCCTTTGCTTGTACTGCAGCACTGCTCTGGTTACATCATGCTTACAGACACACAAACAGAGCTGGGCCCTTAGTCTTGAAAGAAAAAAGCAAGTTCTGCTGACTAAGTGTGGATCTCTTAGTGTAATCTTACGACTTTGTATTTCTTTGTCTGTTGGAGTTGAACATTCTTCTTACTGGCAAAACTGCTGATTTGGGATCAAACTTTGCCTGCAGTAAGACACAGTGGTGCTCAGGCATTATTGATCAATAGGTAGTCTTTTTTTAATGAACATTTTGTTTTTATCTAAAATGTTCCTAACCTTCATTAGCTCATTCTTCATGACATTCTGCTTTGCTACTCACCAAAAAATGTAGAAACATCTTTAGGATTTTGTGCATCCAGTGTGGCATCAAGTGTGAAAGGTAGAAGCATGAGAGGCCTTACTACAACATCTTCTCTCACTGCTGCCTTTCAGAACATCACAGAACTGAATTTGTTCAGTTAACCAGAAGCAGAGCAGCAGCTTTAGGGGACTGTTCTAATAGCTACTTTATTTTTCTAAACAATCTTATGCGAGATAAACATTGGACACAAGCAGTTTGCTCTAAGTGAAATGGATCTGAAAAGTGGCATTTTAGCAGCACTTACTGGCAGCCTTACCAGATTCCTTGTGGGCAGTAATATAGCTCAAGATAGTGTTGGTTGTAGCTCAATAACTATGTGGTCTTTTGTGATCAGAGTACTTAAGTTTCCACTGTTTTAGTGCATCAGTTTTCGCATTAAAGAATGTGTGAGGGCTTTCCAAGCACAACTATTACAAATTAATAAAATACCTTACTGATTTTGTTGTAATGTGCACTCAATATTTAGAGAGTATTACTATGATCTTTTGGATATTTGACAGGTCTGTGTGCTGAGCAACTTTAAACCAGGACATGTCATGAGGATTTTCTTTATTTTGGAAACACGGTGAGCTAATAAATTCTTTGCTTGTTTACAGGGATATATTGGCCCTGTTGGTCAAGAAGGCATAGCAGGCCCAACTGGCAGACCTGTAAGTTTCCCTTCACTTTTGCATTATTCATTTCTTTCACTACCCTTTTGTTTAACCATCTTGTTTTTCAACTAGCAACCTTCTTATTTTTCTGTTTGCAAATAGCAACTAACAGGGCCTTCTTTGTTATACCATGCTGGTAAGTTAATGTATGTGAGTCCTGCATCTGTAATACAAACAAGAAAAAAATGACAAAAACCAGTGACAAAAAAGTAATTGCAATGGCCTTCTGCCTAAGTGCAGCATGCAGAGGGCATGTGTACAGGGGCAGTGGGCAAGTCAAGGTGTAAAACAGCACACAGTAATTACCACCTGGATATTCTTTCTCAACCTTTGGTCTGAGATCTATCTAGAGAGTATCCACGCTCAGTTTCAATATAGTTTATTTTTCATTTCTTGTGGGCTGTATTGGGCAGAGTGCCCCTCTAGACACTCTGGGAGTGCCCATGAGCCCCTGTCAGGCTGTTCCAGGTGCTGATGAGGTCCCTGTTGCAACTCAAACATCATTGTGGCCTCTCTGACAACTTTCAATGCACCCCAGGTTCCCTGCAGTGTGGGAGCTCTGCCCTCATCCCTGTTTCCATCTCTTGTCACACTCACAGTACCAGAGCCAGATTTGTTTTGCAAGAGAGCCCTGTGGCTCATGTCTCCACACCACCCAACCATGTAAGGCAGTTTTAGCTCTTTGTATCATGAAGGTTTGTTCCTCTGCCTGATCAAGTAGACTTGGAGTAAATGAGAATGTCTAAAAATCAAAATAATCATTAAAAATAGTAAATATGCAATGAAAGTAATAAATGCAAATATTTGCAAGTGAAATAGAAAGAAGGGGAATGTCTCTTCTATAATTCTTTCCACTTGTTGGAAAAATCAGTACTTTGTCTTGCTCCATTCTTTTCAGTTGCACTGAGGAGAAAAACTTTACAGTTTTATGAAGGCTTTTAATAGGCTTCATATTGAATGTAAAAGTTGGCCATTAGCATCAAGAAAGCATTTTAGTTGAAGATTACTTCTACGTGTTATGAAACGCAACCGTTGAGATGCAAAATTTTTCCAGAGAAGAATTTTAAGATTATTGGCATTCTTGGGAACACAATTTAAACAGAAAACCAGCCAAAAATAGGGACAGAAAAATAGTGTCTAATCTGATTATGAGAGTAGAACTAATAACATCATAAAAACATATATGTGGTGAATGGATTTCTTCAGTGATGGAGAGTACTGGGTTTTGTTCTCTAAAGATGGTGAAGCACTGATGTATTGAATGTGGATGAAATTGTGGAGAACACACCTGATCAATGGACAACACAGTTAAATTACTGAGAGTAAACACACTTGCAAGCTGAAGAACACAGTTTTCCACATATAGGAATTACAAGATGTGTTCAACTAAGTTCATTTTCTAGTAGTACAGGAAAATTAAACCCCCAGAGCTGTAAATACTTCCACAGATGAGACCGGACTTTTCATGTGAGCAGTATAATTCTCGTGGATATTAATCTGCTTATTTCAGTCCTAGGCAACTAGAAAGCATATCACCTTAACAGCTGCTCTTTCTTACAGGGACCAAGAGGTGAAAAGGGCATGAGGGGTGAAATGGTAAGATGAAACAACTTCTGTGCTTTCATTCTTTGGGCTGTGTAAAATCTATTTCTGTGCTATGCTGAATGTACTCATGCGTGCTCTGAATGCCAGGCAGTCGTGCTGTGCTCCTGGAGGGCACTGCCCAAGAACGTCTGTTAGAAGTCTGACCTTCTTGTTCAAATTGACTTAAGCAGATATGCCCAGTGGGTATGAGCTGCTGGGCCATATGGCCTCTGGTCATACAGCAGTCACATACTCCAAATCTGTCCATGTTCAGATCTAAAAGGAAGATCTTGTGTCACATTTGTTGTAAAAGATCTAGTGCCTCACAGCATGCACATGTTCATAGATCTGTATCTTCTTGTCTAGAAAGGAAGAAGCTCAGGAGAAGCCTAGACCCTGGGTGGGTGTCCATGCAATGTATTCCAATTGTAGGAACTATTGGCAGCACTGATGGGTTATGACTTTTTTGGCAAGAGTTGTTGTACATTTGTGAATGTTGGATTTAATATTAAATTTGTGTTAAAGCCAGTAAAGTCACCAATTACTTATGGCTATGTGAAAAGTCATTAAGTTATCATATTTACAGCAAATACAAACAAAGTTACAAGCTGGTAACAATACAAAGTTGGTAACGATAAGACCTTCTATGACAGATGTATAATTAGTTCCTTTTCCAGTTACAAGCAGATGTGATCTTTTTCCTGTTTCTCTTACCCTACCTTTCACACCTTCTCACTTAAAATTTAGTTTCACTTATTGTGTTCTGCTTTTAGCAGCCACCTCCAAAAAATTCAAACTGCCTTATAAAAGTTTTGAAAAATAAATCTGAGATATTCAAGACATTTTAAAGAGCTAAAGCTTGGAATTAAGCTTCTTGTCTGTGTCTTGAAGAACTCTCCTCTGATTCTAATGCTCTTGAGGCAATTACTATCTCAGAATAAGAGGAAAAGTAGTTTCTCAATTTGCTGTTATCCATCTTAGCTGGTTTTTTCTTCTGTTTGTTCGTAAGAATTGTTATGACAGCATAGAGCTAAAAATGCTGACACTTTAAAAAAAGTCCAGAAATAGTCCTTAAAAAAAATCCAAAATGGTGAACAAGAAACAAATGTTTCCATTATTGGTGCTGATGTTTAAGTAGTTATTTCCTAAATAAGTTCTTGAATTCATCAGGATGAGTTAATTTAATAAGGCTGTCTTCAGAAGAAGAATGTTTAATTTTAAATCATATACAGTGGCATTATTTTCCCCCAAGAAAGGGATTTATTTCCAACTACTTTCACATACAAAGGAGACCAAATTTTTTTATCCAACTGTGTATTCTGAGCCTTAATTTGTACCTCTAAAATTTATATTGGCATTCTTCCTAGAATCACTTTTGTAGTATATTTAGTTACATTTTTAGTCTGTCAGGGTTACAGAGTTCAGTTCTAGAAAGAAATGTCCTTTCATCCCCAGAAAAACATGGAATGTAAAATCATGTCAGTGGTAAAGCACACATTCTTTGTTAAAAATATGCTCTTCAAGAATTTAAAAATTCTTAGAAAATATGAATGTCCTTGGGATTGCTCATGCTTTCAAAGTTAAGCATATGTGATATTGTATGTAAAATCAGAGCCTCTTAACATTAGTAAAAGATTGGGATTTTGGCCTTTGAACTTCTGCTCAATCAAGTGGAGTGTTTAAAGGATTAAACAACACACTGAAACTAACTGGTTTAGTCTCTGCTTTTGTTTTTATGAACTGGGATTACACTTTTCTCACTTAAATTCTAATGCAACCAAAGGTTAAATTACATGGACTTGTAAAAGTAATCTGGTACATTCCAGTAAAGCATTTAGCAATTAATTTAGATCGTGAAAAGTGTAATTTAGCCTTCTTTTTCTGCTCTGTGGCAGAAAGATCATGGGTAAAATCCCTACTATGTGCAGTACTATTATATTTTAAGGATTAGTTAAGATAATTGCTATAGCTCTCTGAAGTTTTAATGCGTTTAAGAAATGTGATATTCCACAAAGTACTTCATAAATAGCATTCAGTATTTACCTCCTCTTTTTTCCCCATGGGTTTTACTGGCAAGGAGACAGTGGATCAAGACAAATGACATTCCTCTTTTGCAAAATACCTTTGGAACTCATTGCAACAGTGCAGGTTTTTATATTTAAAACATTCAGTTCTGTTTCAGAAACCACTATAAATTTGAACTGCTCTTGTCCCAAGACTTCTTGAGTCTTAAAATAGTGACACATGCCAAGAACATAGACCATTAACTGAAGCATTCAGTCATCTAAAAAATATACTGGAATGTCTAAATCTCAGCATTCAGAACAAGGACATCTATTCATCCAAGAGCAGTGGTTACTTAGGGACAAACTGATGAAGACTTTGTACCTTTCCTTGATTTGGTATTTGCAAATTTAAATCCTGAACCAAGATAAACAAATATATCCTTACAATGTCAAATTTGTTTCTCAAGATTTTTTCACACTTTCTCTTTCATTTAATGAAATGAAAACGTATTTGGCCAAGCATGATCAGACAGGCCAGTAATATATTCACATGAGACTGAAGGTAGCCTGGAGCAGTCTAACAGAACCTCAGCACCTGACCTGATTAATTAAAAGTGGAGTCAGCCTTCCCAGCTGGCATACAGCAGTATAGATCTGTGAAACCAAATTGATTTGCAACAGCTGAGGAACTATGCCAAAATAGTGAATGTATCTGGGTAAACTTGAATCAGTTTTGTAATAGTGAATAGCAGCAATATTTTGTACATATTTAATAGTAATAAGATTTCAAAGAAAATTTCAAGCTGGACAATAATCAAACTCAGGAAAGTAAAGAAAGCTGGTTACTTGACACAGAATCCACAGGGATATCCATACTATTTAGTGCTACATATGCTACAATTACTTGATCTTTTATTTCCATTTTTCAACATTAATGATGTTAATCATTAAATATCTACCTAAAAGATGGCTTCCAGTGCCTTCTATAGGTGCAAGTGGATGAAACACAAATAAATAGGGACAGGATGTATTGGTTGAAAAGTTCACAATATTTACAATCCATTGTCCTTATCTTATTAAGGTTTTCTTGGTTAAGTATCAGAAAATTATCTATCTAAACATCCAGAAACTGCTTCAGTTTGGAATTTCCTCTATTCTCCAAAGAACATATACAAGACATGGATCTTTCCTCAAAGCCATTTACGGTCCATCAGCATAGCCTTGCATAGAGCTGGTGCTTGGAATGATATGATGGCCCCCACTTTTCACATCTTTTATAATCCAGCACCTGAGCCCCTCTGGCATGGCCAGGGCAGGTGATGTGCAGACATACTTCAGTTGTGCAGCTGTCATTGTAATCCCTGGCAGATGCATTCCTGGCACTACCACATGCTCTGCCTTAGGACCTAAGAACTGATATATTTGCAGCCTCAGTGACTTAGGTATATTGCTCCCATCTTTTTTTTAATACACATTAATTAATATCAGAGTGAATCTAGTCTTTCTTTAACCATTTCCAGCTGCCCTTGCTTTTGGCAGCCTGAGTGCAGCCTGAGTTCAGCAGTT
This sequence comes from Hylia prasina, assembly GCA_013397195.1. Taxonomy (NCBI): domain Eukaryota; kingdom Metazoa; phylum Chordata; class Aves; order Passeriformes; family Sylviidae; genus Hylia; species Hylia prasina. Next base: position 5,694,226 of record VYXD01006830.1, read on the forward strand.
GTAGCATGAAGTGACACACAGATCATGCTTGCTGTGAAATCTCACAACAGAAGCACTTCTTATTACTATATCAAGTGATTTACAACTTAATTCCTACTTGACTAGATCAGTTTCACAACATTTGTCAGCACAACGATGCCACATCAGATTATTTCTCTTTTGGCAGAGATTTAGTACTAATGTGACCATACTGACGTATGAGGGCTTTTGCTGGAACAGTTTATTGTGCTCTAGTAATTGGTACAAGCAGCACTGACAAAAGAATGTTCTGCTTAAATTGACTTAGCTGTGTTGAAAGGTTTTTAGTAATTTAAGGTGCAGATCTAGCCCATGCCTTTCATTCCTTCACTTTTTCTGTTCTTAAGGCACTGCCAACAATTCTTTTCCTTGTCATCACTTGTGCCATTGTTTGTTACAATAGCTTCTAGAAGATAGAAGAATAGAGAATATAGCTTGAAGATAAGAATCTAACTGCATATTAATAAATGTCCACAACCATTCCAGCTTAATGTGAATAGTTGAATCAAAAAAGAGCAATTCAGATGGGTTTATTGTATTGGAAAGGTCCATGTTCAGTCCTAAAGCAGCCTAAAACACAGGTTTCCATGCATTGTAGGCACTGTAAGCTAGGGAGAAGCAGTTCCCTCTCCTCTGCCATCAACCTAAACACTAAAATGATGCCAGTTAAAATGAGAAAATAAGGGCATAACTTCTTGAATAAAATGGAAGTCTGCCATATCACTGTAAAACAATGAACATAAGAAGTTCTGGCTGAACATTGACACTGCTGCTAAATTAAACTGATAAAAGCCTGGCATATACTCATGGATTAAAGTGGATCAGTTAGTTTTTTGCAGTTATTGATAACATGGTTTACATTTTTGTGATTATTTACCCCTCCTTGTACTTATCTTGTCAGCATACATACAGCACATATATAATGTGCTATACATTGTGCCCACTGGCATAATGTGACTTTTAATGTTGTCTTCATATCAGAACTAATTCAAGAAACAAGGAACCAGATAATACAGCAATTCCAACATGAATATTCATATATAAATGGGGCAGGCTGCTTTAACAATAGTAACTAATAATCTACAACTTTACCACAGCTGGTATTACACCTTCTTCCTTATACACATTGGGATATTTCTGTGATTTAATAAATACATAAATGTAAACCCCGAGATTTTAATATATAACCATTGCATTCTATCTCCATTTCTTCTAGGGGCCTCAGGGATGGCAGGGCCAGCCTGGGCCACCTGTAAGTGCATAAAAAACTGTGCCTGTATTTTTCCATTTTGATTGCACTATATCAAGATGTGAAGCACTTAATATCTGTTTTTTCCCATTCTCCAGGGACCGCCTGGACCACCAGGACCAAGGGTAAATTCTGTAACAACCCTAACCTACAATACAGTGCTTTATTGAAAGCAAAAATAACAGGATCCTCTTCAAATGTACTGCATGTTCCACTGCTCAAAGAATTTACCACCTGCACTTTCGTACATTCTTGTTCATCTTTTTATATTCTGAAATACATGTTTTTTAGAAACAAGTGGATCTCAATGCTGCTGTTCAAGCTTTGTTTGAGTCAAATGCTGCCTTGCAGATGGAGGTATATATTTAAATGTATTTACATTATCATACAGGGAATGTAATTATAATTTTATTCTTTGAGCATGTAACAGGGTTTCTTTTCAAAGACAGTTTGAATTAGTAATGGATAGCAAGTAATTATAGAATGTAATGAAAACATGCTAGGATTTGTAGGATATAGTTGAAATTAAGAGAAGCAGCAAGACTTCTACATTTTGTCATGATTGGTAGTAATGTAAATTACTGACACACATAGAGGACTGTATCTGTTCAGACACAGCCTGTAATAGTGGCATTTAGGGTTTAATTTAAAAAAAAATTGACATATATGTGTCTGGCTGCATTGGTTGCAAGAAAATCCCTTACATGTGTGAAGTCAAATACATTTGCACATATTTTTTAGGTTAAGCCTTAGATTTCACTATTTAAAATATGAAACCTCTAAGTTTACTCTTAAAGTGCACCAATTTTTCCTTTCTTTCTTTGTATCTGTATTTTTATATATATGTATTTTTATATATCATAATGACAAATCTGCATGACCTAAGCCTGCCTTAACGTCACTGCTCTGACAGTTTTAATAAAGTGTCCTAATTTGTTTATTGGGACACGTTACCCTTACATTGTTTTACATGGTTGGTTGCACTCATATACACTCTTTGATTCCCTCTGGCTATTCAATGGCCATTTGACCTTTGACTCTTACTGCATATACTGTTGTTGTGACACTTCTTTGTGGTAACACATTTGCTAATGGCCCTTGGCAGAAATACCAGAATACTGAAGTAACTTTACTAGATCACAGTACAGAGATTTTCAAAACGCTCCACTACCTTAGCAATTTACTGCACAGCATCAAGAACCCTCTTGGCACACGGGATAACCCAGCACGCATCTGCAGGGATTTGCTCAATTGTGAACATAAAGTGTCAGATGGTAAGTGTCCACTTTCACACAAATACCTTTAAAAGGTGTTGCTTCCAAATTTTGCTTTCTACATTAAAATTCTGACCTGATAGATTGAATGTTTTTATTCGCCTTTTATGGTATTCACTTGCAGTGTGCCTATCACAACTATATTTATTTCATCTTTAAGACAAAATTTCTGACCTTTAAAGGTGGAAGTATGTAGCTATCTAATATTATAGAAATATTAGACAGATGATATCAGTAAACAGATGTATCCAGAAAATTTGAAACTGCAATTTTGTGATTTGAAGTTTTCCAAGTATTTATAGCTAATTTTGCAGTGAATTGTGTGGATCAGATTCTCAACTCCTAATGAGGAAATTGCACACCATGCATTACCACTGTCAGATACACTGATGGTCACTGTATCTCAGAAGTTCCTGAATCAGTATTTCAAAGAAAAACTCCCTCCTATTTAAAGCTGTAATGTCAGTGTAATTGTAAACAGAAGTGGTTCATTATGGTAATTTTTTTCAGTATCTGTTATTAGTATAATTTTAATAGTGAAAACATTTTCGTGTTCCTTTGCTTTCATTTCCTTCTGAAGGAATGGTGATAATATATGTAATATTTGCCAAGAAGTATGAATATTTTAGCAGATTGCTTAGTAGTAATTATAGTTTGGTTTTATTTTCTGTCTGGAATTATATACTAACAGGAAAATACTGGATTGACCCAAATATTGGATGTCCTTCTGATGCCATTGAAGTTTTCTGCAACTTTACTGCAGGTGGTCAGACATGTTTAACACCACTGTCTGTGACAAAGGTATGCATTGCTTCTAGGGACACTGTGTCTGTTTTTGAACTCTAAACAAGTGCATGCTTTTTTACCTAACTCATTAGAAAGTGTTAGGTTTCGGGGGGGGCGTTATTGTGCATCTTTGTGGAAAGACGTTATATATTCTGGTACAGAAGTTACAGATTTTCTGGAGACTATATATGTTAGTAATTCTCACTGTGTTCATCTACTCACCTATGCTGCTAGAATTGTTTTGCTTTACAGTTTCTTATATGAGGCAAAAAATAAGCCTGAAATAATTCTAAGCTCCATTAGTACCTCATCACTCAGGGCACCTAAGTGTAGAGATGCTGAGGTTGTCACAACAGAAAGGATGGAAATTATTACTGGTTTCCAACATGAAGGCACTTTTAAATGCCATTAGGGAGGGACTAGTTTTTTGTACATCATCAGTTCATGCTCCTCTTTATATGTAGTTCTTGAACTCTTGGGAACAGAAGTTTTATGTTTGTGAAGTTCTGTATGTACTGTAGTCATTGAAGTGCTTCACAAATACTGTGAAGTCCACATATGTATTCCTACATTTGGAAGATCCCTGAATATGAAATAGTCCTGGAGAAATTCTTCTTGAATAATGAGTTACTATATTTGTCTAAAATCAAAGTATACTTATGAACTTTTGCATTTGTGATGGACTATCAGTATTGCCAGAAGCTGTGATTGAAGAAGACTAAACAGCCGAGTGATGTGGCTTCAGTTAATATGCTGCTGCTGCTTTGTTTGAATCGCAAAAGCATTCGTTTCAGCTTCCTTATTTAAAAATACTGTTTTCTGACCAGCTGTGCTTCAGCAATGTTGTAAGCATCAGCAAATGTTTATATTTAAGCTTTGAAAATGTCCTATGAAAGCTTCTGTTTATAGCAATGACTGTAATAGAATCTAACATCTCCACTGAGGAGTGCAAATCCTGCTCTTTGGCATTGACCCCAATGTACATAAACATGTATACATGCTCCTGGGCCTGAGCACCACACTTACATGTCCATGGCACTTAGTGTGGCTGTGCCCATTCAGCACAGTCCAGCTGTAAGTCTAACAATGTTTTTCTCTTGGAATTTAGCTGGAGTTCGGTGTTGGAAAAGTGCAGATGAACTTCCTTCATTTACTGAGCTCAGAAGCAACCCACAGCATCACAGTCCATTGTCTAAACACACCAGTATGGGGATTAAATAAGGCAGGTGGCCAGAAGACATCTGTTACCTTCAAAGGATGGAATGGTCAAATATTTAAAGCAAATACCCTACTTGAACCTAAAGTGCTTCTGGATGAATGCATGGTAAATACCTTTTAGCACCACATTATTAAAGCCACAGAGGTACTGTTTAGACATTGCTAACCTGCTGCAAATAAATAACAACCATTTAGATTCACCTCCCTTAAAGCTTGCTCCTTTACATAGCTCTGCATATGCCAGCCTTTAGATACTAAATTCACCATCTCTCCAAGGGTAAAAGCAATTGCAGTGATACAGGGTATCTATACTTGCTGTTTGCATTGTGTCTCATGTATTTTGAGACTGTATGAAGACACTACAGAGATATCAGCACAGAAATAGGGAGGTTCTCCAGGAAAACTTAGAAACAGTTACCCTTAAAATGAAAATTCAGGCTTCAGGAATGGCATTTGTTAAATTAGTTTCTTTAGGAACTGCTGAGAGAAGAAATGTTTCTGTGTAGTATTTCTTTCACTCTAAGCACAATTTTCATTTTTGTTTTGAAGCTCATCTTTTATATGACTCTAAATATTCTTCTCTTGTGTGTTTCAGGTTGAAGATGGCAGCTGGCGTAAGACACGGTTCTTTTTTCACACTCAGGACACGAATCAGCTTCCAGTTGTTCAAATTAATGCACTTCCTCACCTCAAACCAGGGCAGCAGCACTTCATAGAAAGTGGCTCTGTGTGCTTCCTTTAAGATTTCTGTCCTAGCTTTCTTGTTACATCAACGTGGAAGGTGCTACATAGATTGAATACAAAAGTATGATCCATTGCAGGCAAAATTACTTGGAAACTGAAGAATCATTTCAAGTGTTGTTGGTTAAAGAACCTCAGGAAGAAAAAGACTTCCTCCTAAGGAGAAATGGCATTGAAAAATAAAGGACAGATTAAAGCAATTTTCTTAAAGTATTTAAAAATAAATTTCTTGGTGCTTTCTTGCATAATTTTCTGGAATGGAGTTATCTGAACATGGACTTATTCAGGACATCAAGTGTTCTTAGCGTTCTTTTTAACAGCACTGCACAAAAACCATCCTGAGGAAAGCTGGAGACATGATACTAAGGAGCAATACCTGCTAATGCTCCTAAATGTGCAATAGCTTTTTATATGAAAAATGAATCAAGCCAGAGTACAATACAGTAAGTCGTCTTTTCTTAAACATTGTTTTATTCCAGTCCTTCGTGGACACACACATCTGAACAAATGGCACACTACCTCTTTTGTGTTTCCTGTCCATGTTGCCTTGGTGCTCTTCATAACACAGGGTGCTTGTGGCTTTACCAGAGATTGGGTCCCTTTTAATCTTTCAGACTGTATGTGCTGGTTACATCAGAATATGTTTCTGTTGTAAAGGGACTTATTTTAAACTGTTGGTTACATACTTCACATAAGGAAAACATTATTTATGTGGGTTTCTTGTTTAAAACATTTTTGTGTACTATTTTGGAAATGGTGTATAAGACAGCATATTGTATATGATGCATATAGTCAGAACAGTTTGCGTTAGAGCCATTGTAAAAATTATTGTAAGAAGAGCTACCTAAAGTAGTTTTGACTTAAATTCTGTATTTCAGTTAACATCGCTAATGCCAAAGCCATCTTAAGATGTATTCTGTATATATTTTGTGACTTCTGAAAAAATCTACTACAGTGTGTCTTCTGAATGGCTGCTGTTAAATTATAATCAGCATTTGATCCTCTTAGAAATTCCATTGTTTTGCAAAATTTATTAGATCATTTTGGGTTTTTAAAATTAAGCCTAAAATGTTCAGTGAAGTTTGGGGTTTTTTTAAGTAAAAAAGAATGGTTTTACCATTAGGAAAAGCACTCTTTATATTGTTATGCCTCTATGTATTACCAATTCGAAGTGTGTTCAGGAGTACACTGCAAGGTGATACTGGACTGTATTTGAGGGAGCCCGGGGCGTTCAAAAAACCTGTTTGTCTTCATCTGCAGGAGACCACACCACCAAAGTATAATAAAATAAGCTTCCAAGTTATCTCTTTGTCTATTACTGTTGTTTCAGAGTACATAGGTCATTCTTCGAAATGGTTAAAATCCCCTAGAAGGGCACTTTTTTTAGGTGGCGGCGCTTCTCTTCCCAATGGGAAATGCATATGCTCTGTGCCACGGAATACTGCCAGAGGGAGAATGTTTGCTTTTACAAAGTAACGTACATGCACATCCCATCTTACATTTTGTATCAAAGCATATTTTTTGACCACTCTGAGAAAAATCTGATAAAACGAAAAACAGCAAGATTACAGAAGGATGACAAAATGTCTCACTTTTTACATTTTCAAGATCAATACACTGACATCATGATTTGACATTTGCTCTTAGTTTGGCTTTGGAGGTGATGTTTTTGCAAATGTTTCAGGGTGTTTTGTAAGATAATTTTTTAGAAAATGTCTTCATGTATATTTTTGTTCATCTCATTGGCCTATTTTTGGGAGTTCTTAATCTCAGAAATTATGTATTTTAAAAGCAAGGAGTTTAGAGTCTTATAAGGCTGCTCGGATGCGAGTATGCACATTTCTGTATTTGAGGCAAAAATGCACATCCCACGTAGACAGCGGGGACCACGGCCTGGTGCGGCGGGCCTCGGACAGGTAAGGAGCGATGTCGGGTGTCACCTGCGGGGGGAATGTCGCGCCCTGGGGCTGTCCGTTTGGCAGAGTGCTGGTGTGCGGCGCAGTGCGCGGTTTGGGAAGCCTCCTCCGTGTTCTGGGAAGCCTCCCTGGCTGGGACGTGGGTCCCGGGAGCCGCTCGGGTCCCGGCGCGCCGGGTCCGGGGCCGCCTCCTGGGGCTGCGCTGGGGCTGGCGGCCGCCAGGCGGCGCCGCCGCCCCTCAGCCCCGCCCTGCGGATCGACATTCCCGCCGGGATCCAGGTGCTGCCGCGTTTTGGACACGGACGTCCTGGAACTCCTCCCAAGATGCCGTCTGTGTAGCAGACGGAGACATAAATTCAGGGCATTGTGGAGATTTAGAGACACGGATTACTGCGCTGGGAAGTCTCCATCAGAGACCAAAATTTCCTTTTTTCTGTTCCTGCTCTCATTTGCATCTCTTTGTATGCAGCATTGCACTATCCATTACGGTACATCGGGCACATCCCTGCTCTGCCAAGGTGTTTGCTGGCTTTAGCTGTCACCGCTGCCACTGCCCCAGCCCTTTGTGTTGCTTTTTTGCCTATTTAGCACTCCTAGAAACATGGACATGGAAAACTGCAGGATATAGATCTCCCATCTGGTACCAGATATAGATGTAAGTTCAGGGCTGAACAGGGGGGACTAATGACCTCCTTCAAGCTCTTATGCAGCCCCGTGTGCAGTTGTGTCTCTCACTGCCAGCGTCTGCAGCTGAATCGTGACACATGCTAAAAGTCGAATGAAAACACAACAATTTTGAGGAAAAGTTTCAGTGCTATGAATAAGCTTTAAAAAGAAGCTGAAAGTAAAGTGACGAGATAGAAGGAAACAATTCATTGGCATTTTCTGATGAGATGATTCAAAGTACAATGCATGGTGCTGATGAAGAGCAGGTACAATCACATGCACCAATGAGTAGCTTCTGTAAAGAAATGGAAGAAATTAATAAGAACCAGAAGTTTAATAAGTTTTTCGAACATTTTGGGGAAATGAAGTTTTAAAGGCAAAAGTTAATCCTGGGTAAAAAGACCAATCCTATGAAGGGAATAGCATTCTTGCAGAAATTAAAATCTGCAAAGTGATTTTGTCACATTCCCTGTAGAAGCTCCGCCAAGTGGACAAACGGTATAGGAAAGAAGCTTAGACACAACAATTTGCTACAGATATAACAGTGAGGCCTTTCAAAACAAGAGTCTTTGTTTCCATTAAATGTCACATCTTTTGGGTGTTAGGAATGATACAAGTGAAATACAATTGCTCTATTATGCACTGATTTTGATACTTTGCCTCCTTTGGATGAATTTCAGTGGAGGTTTATCAGAAATTCAGGTTGCCAATGCCATTCTCCACTTATCTCAATGGTCCTCAGACCTCAGTTGAGTCACCACATTTCTGATGGATTAGAAGTCTCTAGCCCAATTTGCACAACATGAGGAAAGTTTTTTCTATATTTCTTGCTTAAAAAGCTAATGATAACTACTGTGTATGGAAGTCAGCATTTTTTCCACCCTTAAGCAGGCAACAGAGAATATATGCAGTAGCTTTTCTTTAGTCCTATCCCTTTCTGGACAAAATTAATGGTCACCACCTTGCTAAACTAGTTATAAATTTTGCTTGATTATTTCAAAGCTGAAAAGAATTTAAGGATAATTAGAAAAAAGATACAAAACAAAAGAAAATAAATATTTCCTTAAAAATATTGCAGAGAGAATACAGAGATGCTGAGATGGCTCACAGGCCTGGAAATGAGTCCTGGTGAACAACACACTGACCATGACTCAGCTGCAGACCCTGGCAGAGAAGCCAGCTGCACACAGGGCTGCATTAGGAACAGCTTGAAGGAGGTTATTAGTCTACTCTTGTCAGCCCTGAATTTATATCTATCTCTACAAGCTGCTCAGAATCAGAATCTAATGTAGTAAACAAGAATGACCTCTGATTTTTATTAATAATAAATAAACATATTCTTCTATGCTATTGCAATCTGCATGGACTAAACCAGATTACAATCATGATTGCCAGTATTATTTGCTGTCTATATTAGGTAATTATCATACTATCTTTACCTGCCATAAAGGGATCAGCTTTCAAATATTTCATTATAACCAATAAATAAATACTATAATTTTTAAAATCCTGTAAGTCTCTTGAGAATAATTTTAACAATGCTCTTTACACCCTTAAATATTGTCCTGGTTTAAGGAGGCACACCAGGACAAATATACTTTCATAAAATGCAGGGGATGTAATAGAGTCATGTCAATCTTGCTGCTAGTAAAGCTGATTATAGCCATGATTAAGCTGTGATATTTATTTATGTAGCATGAATACTGATACTTGTATGTCTGAGCCTTCTCAGGATGAACATGTTTCTAGAAAAGGCAAGAGAGACCTTCTCCACATCATGTGTGTACCCAGTACCTCACCCTCACCTCCTAATATACACTCCTTAGTTTTTCCTTTTCTTCTAAAAGTCCTTGAAAATAAGCTGGACAGGGCTGAAAAGTCATCTAAAAAGGAATGAACAGTCATTTTGGTAAAAAGTCGTAGCTTCTCTGCACCGTTAAACCACCTGGAGCTCCAAGGACAAAGAAGCTGCTCTGATGGTCAGCTTGTCAACCCCTATCCATCCTGTGAACAAATAGCTTATTGGAAAACTATTCCTTTGGCACTGGCTCTAAAGAGGAGACATAATAGAATATTGTAAAAACACTCTCACCCAATCTCTCCTGAAATATTGTACACTGAAAATCTACTTGCTTTTCCTCCGTAGCTCTCACTCTGTTTAGGACTCACAAAAGCATGCTGATTATGACTTGATTCTTTGTACTCCCTCTTTTCACCAGATAATGCCTTGTCTACAGGCAAGAGAATACAAGGCTTGGGTACACAGAGAAGCTGAGATGCAGGGAGCCAGAGGCTGCACTTACAGTGCATTAGCCATTGCCTCATGGCAGCCCAGTTGGCACTAAAGATACCTCACGCCCCTTTGAAAACAGGCTGTGCTCCTCCAAAGGTTAGAGCAGACCAAGGGTCTGAATCCTTCCTCAACTTACTGGACAAGACTTACTCAGAAAGAGTAAGTTCAATCTTCTTGAATTTGCCTGTGTGTTTTTAATGATGGTGGTGCTCTAACATAACATCTTCAAAAATGGTTGTTTACAAGGATAAGTAAGAGCACTAAGGAGACTTTTTTTTTCTCTCAGAGGTGGCAGCAAGTATTTATAGGAGGGAATGAAATGTTTCTTTGTAGTTGAGGGTTTTGCTGTGTGTGTGTTGTATCAGTGAACTCAGCCAGATTTTCCATAAACAAATAAAATATCAGGTTTGCAGTAGAAATTCTCAGGGGGGATGCTTAGCCTGTATATTGCTTAAGGATTCTACTGCATAAAATATGCTGCAGAATATGTAAGAATGTAGGGCATGTTCAGGCAAAAATACAGCTTATTGTTATTATTATTAACATATGTTTTCCGGGTAAAAAAGGTGATAAAATTGCTTTGCCTCTCTATCCTACATAACAATAAATGAATGAATGAATAAATAAATAAATAAATAAAATTTTTGATCACATCTGACAGAAGGGCTACTGCCTCAAATACTTCTTTCTTGTAATGAAAATGGATGTCAAGGTAGAGAGGTGCTCTTGATGACAGAGCAACAGCCATATAAACTCAAATACATATATAATCACACATATTCCTTGGAAAGCAAAGAATCTCACCCTGAAAACATCCTCAGGAAACCAGGTGCTCAAAGCTCTCCTGCTTGTGGAGCTCTTTTTTCACAGGGCCTCAGTGAGGATGGCTCTGTGACTATACTGCCTCCATTCTTGGGCTGGACAGTGATATACCTTGAAACATTATTCTGAAAACTTCACTCTTCACTCAGTTTCATAATACACGAGAAAAGATTAGAGAATCCCTGATTTGGACAACAACCCCCACATACACAAACATCATGCAGACCCAAGTTTTCATCCCCTTTTTAAACACAATTATTTTCTTACTGAAGCTAATTGAAAGAGTGAACCAGAGAAAACTGCAGGTGCACTTCAGCCTTACCTAAAGAGTAGAAGAGGCAGTTTTCCAGCATTAACAAATGTATGTTTCTTTACAAAACAGCACAAATCTAATTCCAAATGCAGCACACAAATCTATGTCAACAAGGACGCTGACCATCAAAATGGAAAAAGAACAGTAGTACATTAATAAGCAAAATTGATATTTGTATTTTAAAAAATCCTGTTATATCATATGCACTGAATCTCAGCAATATTCAGTGGACCAAAATAAAAGTCAGAAAGCAAGGACACCTTAATCTAGTGCTTGTAACTCCATAGAAGTTCCACAAGAGAGCAGCATATACTTGAATTTGAGAAAGAAATTACATAGAACTGCTCTTTTCCCATCCTTTCCCTTCTTCCATTATTATTATTCCACTGCAAAAAGATAATGAATGCAAACACGCCCAGGCTGTTGGTACAACAGCAGTCCCTGAATGTCAGGGAAATGCCATCTCACTCCAAGCCGACCAAGTAGAAGGTGGTCACATGAAACAGGATAACTATTAAATTATATATTAAATATTATAAAATATGGCTCACCATGAAGCTTCTAAGGGATATATTCATTTATAGTAAAGGGATATATTTTTGTTAATGGATCACAGTATGATATATCATGCAACACTTAAATCCATCTTTAGGGATATGAATCTGAAAATATTTTGAGGTGGTAAAACATTATTGTTTCAAGAGCATTGGAAAAAACTAAGCATAAGTAGAAAGATAATTTTTTTATCTTCAATTAATGGAAAAAAATTTCCATTTTACTATGCAGGGAGTCTTATACTAGTAGCAGACAAAAGTATGAGTATTTCTGTAGGCTTTTATATCTAAAGAAAGAAGAAATTTTAATTTCTTGGACATCAGACTCTTTTTCCTGAAAATTAAAAAAAAAAAAAAAAAA